>JAATLQ010029818.1:36855-80395 GCA_013421005.1 Heliconius erato x Heliconius himera | reverse complement strand
AAAATTTGAAGAAAAACAATTACATTTCACAATAGGTATAACCGAAACGATATGATAATAAAACTGCATCTCCATTCTCATCACATTCGCTTCAATATTCAAATGCGGGCCAACACCTGGGACATCGCGTTTCGATTGAAAAATGCTTATTATATTGCTTTCTTGTAAATGAAAACGCAGTTTATTTCTTGTACACAGATAGGTAACGACTCTCTCAATTTGTGTTTCAATATTTCGTATTGGCTGTATCATTATTCAAGAGAACAGGCGACGTATGAAATGATGAATGGTTTGGAGAGAAAATGTTGTTTGTTCTTTAAACATTTTTGCGATAATTAAAATTCAAAATTGGATTGCATTATGATGATGATGATGAAATAAAAAAGTTTCAGTTTCTTTTAAAGGGTTTTAATTGATAAAACTATTTTTTTTTATTAACTATTATAATTCTTAAGGTATCATTTTCATCTGTATTAAGTATACACTATTTCCATAAATACGTAAACAGTAATATTATAAGGAAATAATTTATTTTTATAAGTATAATTTATAAAAATTATAGTAGCTTTGTTTGCGTAGTCTGGTCATAAATATTGTTACAATTAAAAATAAATAAAATATTATTTTTGAATTTGGAATCTGTTATGATTTTATACGCTTGTTCATTGTATACTGAAAGCTCTAAAGAAGCTCCGTAATTAGTCAATAGATCATATCCGACCATAATTTGGTGGGGTGTACAAGCGCGGCGTTGAGTTCTGCCACTCAACACACAATGCTTTCAGAATTCGACAGAAAGTGGGGAACGGAGTATCTTAACTAGGTTCCCTCTGCCTACCCTGCTGTGTGCGGGATACAGCGCGAAGCTGATTTATTTGATTTATTTTGAGCCATATTTTTTGAAAAAGATATCAAAACATCTTAGCTAAAAATAAACGTTCCGGACTTTATCAGAGCTGAAGATCAGGATTCTAATCTGGCTGGCCATCATCTATGACGGCTAGCCAGATTAGTATCCTGATTTTAATCCACTGGATTATGGTTTATAGTCAGTTTTATAGAGTGAGGCTTGCTGTAAGCGCCATGACAATGTGAAGAAGAATTTCCCCATAGAAAGAATGCGTGCTGCTATTGATAACTGCCATCAACGTTTAAAGCAGCAGTTTAAAGCTTTATAGATTTTTAACGGATTTACATTAATGTATTTATCTAATATAATGTAATAGTAATAAATGTTACGTACAATAAAAAAGTTTTTCTTTGTAACAATATTTCTAATTATATGTTAAAGTAACCCCAATTTCATTTTAAATTGACTAAATATAAAAATAAACAAGAAGCTTCGAACGAACGAAAATCATGAATGCTTAAATAAAAACGCAGTGTGAATACAGGAAAAAAATATTGTACGGAAACGGTCTCCGTAATCTAATCCTATTCTTGTCTTCTTGATGTCAATTTAATATTTTTTTTTTATTTTTAGGGTTCCGTACCTTTTAGGGAAAAAAGGAACTCTTACTCTCTAACTTATAAGATCATTTGTTGCCGTTTTTCTGTTTGTCTGTCAAGAGCCTTTATATCAGGAATGCTTGTAGATATCGAGTTAAAATTCAAACCATATATACACTCACATCTATGACTCCATGATTTCCTGAAAAAAATGTATTTCTACATTTACTAAAAAAACGCATATTTCGATACTATAAACGGAATTAAAATTATTAGGGGACTTCCTATTGACTTAGAATTATGAAATTCGGCAGCTAGCATCCATAGGTAGTATTACAACGGGAAAAAATATACATTTGTGGTTAAATCCTAAAAAAATAAACATAAAAGGGGGACAAAATTTGATATTAAAGCCGCTAGCCGCTATCGGTGGGCGAGCCATTTGTTTAAAGAAAATACTGGTAAGTCCAGTGATGGACAGTTTCATTGTATTGGAAATATAAGTGCCACACTTACCTACCCAAGTAGAATTGCAATATTGAATTATGTTACCCAACATTCATATTAGATATATATAGATTTGTGTCTTCTTACGTATATTGAAATCAATAAGAGTAATTAATATACATAATTCTTTTAAATTTATTATAATAAAATCTAATACTCCCAACTACTCATTTAAAAGGCTGAACATCTTGTACCTTCTTAAACATTTCTTTTACTTAAACTAGGCCAAGTACGTACTTCCATAACCAAAGCCAAAATACCAAAAATAAAATACCTCAAAGTATTTTACAAAGAAGAAATCTACCAGCACAAAGCTAGACAAAATATAGCGTTTCCTACGCTAGAAGAATATAAATAGTCATAAATTTCTTTAACTCCTTACGACTAAAGTGAGATCGATCGATATACGAAACATGCACTTAAAGTAATGGTTTCCAAAACCGGCGTCGTTACTATGCTCCATTTTTTGGTGGCGCGATTAAAAATGTATGTGATCAAGTGTCCGGGATGCTCCGTGTGCTATCAGAGAAACCCAATATTAATGTTATTCTTGAACCTCCAACCGGTGCAGTCAATTTCAATTTGCCTTGGACGCCGTTGAAAAACTTCATGTGAAATTATATTTTTGTCGCCGTTATATGATTCTGTATTTTTATTAGATTAAAGTTTGAAATATCATATAATTGTTGATTTTAATTTTTTGGGTTTAAAATATTCACAGTTCGGTGCTTTCTTATTTTTATATTTTGTGGAATAAATGGAATGTAAATATATTTACTCTTTTTTAGAATATTTTCTTGCCTTGAATGTTAATAATGTCTTTCTGTTAAATAGATGATTAATATAATTATGTATAAAGGTTTTATATCAAAGAAAAAAAATTGCAGCCTAACACCATGTTCGTAAAAATGTAAAAATAATATGAAATTTATAGTAACTTCCATATGAAAATAAACAGTAAAGAAGATTTTGTATACAAAGAAGGAAGATGTATACAATAAAAAAGGCATCCGTCAATGACAAATTGCCTGCAAAACTTGGTCTGCTATTGACATTTTTTTGTAGTTTTTAATCTCCTTCTTATTATGCATTCCGCACACGCCTACTCCTTGTAGGGCTTCGGGTTGCGTTCCACTCCACTCGGCCCGCGTAAGCTGAAAGCAAAGCAAAACTTTCCACGCAAAACTAAGTTTTAGATTTTTATTGCTTTTAGAGAACGTGAGACGCAATAATATTAAAATTTCACTGAGTATGTGTATGAATATTACTGCGAAGATCAGAAGTTGTGAGGTAAAACGTAAACTTGGCTTCCACTCCGCATTAATATTGTTTCATAATTTCAATTTTCTTCTCTCAACTTACAGTTATCTATGAAATGATTTCAACAGTTGAATCATTTACCAAATGGATTTATAAGCCCACTCAGAGTTTATTGAATTATAATTTGCATAATGGTCAGTTGATTATTTAGGTACCAAGTAAAATTGAGGCCAGTCGTGGCGCAGCGGCACGAAGTGTGACTGTAAAACCGACTAGTTGTGATTTCGATCCCCACTCGAGAAGATGAAATATTTACTTAAATTTATATTTCCATTTCTTCCCTCTGGTGTCGAGGTTAAGCGCGGCGTTGAGTTCTGCCACTCAACACGCAATGCCTCCAGAATTCGGTAGAAAGTGGGGAACGGAGTGTCCTTAACATTAGGTTCTCCGCCTACCTTGCTGTGTGCGGGATACAGCGTGAAGCTGTTAAAAAAAAATTGCAACCATTTGCTGAATAAAGGTAATATCATTGTATAATATACATAGATATATATATTACGTGTTCTAAGCATCATTTGTCTCATACACAATCTGTCTGCCAGAGACGCGCGTCTTAGTATTTTCGCTAAAAATGCAAATTGTTGGAACTGACACCACGCCCCCGCGATACGATGTAGCGCCAGCAGTTGACTCGCGTCGGGGAAGAGGATAATTTTTCACCACGAAAGGAAGAACAAGCCACACCCCTGAGAATCTGTATGTCTAACTAAATATATTTTCAGAGACTTACAGTTAATGTCAACAAGTCTGAAGTAACGTCGTTTTACTGTTATATATAATAGGTTCCTAGTAGGGTGTTCGTTTCTAAGTATAATAATATTTAACTAATATTATGAATGTGAAAGTTTATTTGGATAAATGTTTAATCTGATTTCACGCAAAAACTACTAAACAGATTTGGATGAAAATTTACTGTAATATCGTTTATATTTCGAAATAATTCTTAGGCTGCAAATTATGTATAGATTCAATATTTTGACTATAACATAACAAGCGGGCGAAGCCGCGTTTGCCACGCGTTTGGGTGGCCGGTATTTTATAAAGTTTTAGTTTATAAGAGTTAATTATCAAAGCTATTAACACATTGGACGGTATCGTAAATCAGGAGTGCAAACAGTGTATTAATTACAAATGCAAACAGCGAGTGTGGTCGGCCGCAGCCGTCTCTACCCAGCTAATGATTTGCAGTGCAGCTATACAAACCGGCGGACAGAAATATCCTAAACTAAACTAATATATGCGTAGAATATGTTACTTATATAACGTCATTTTATAATGTTAACTTAATTTAATTTTAGTTACTTTGGTGTTCTATATTTTAATTAAATGTTTTGTTATATTCTTATATAAAGTATATATAGTATGTATGTATGTATAGTATTGTCCAAGTGAAATAAATTTTATTTCTTTAAATATAAATAACAATAAAAATACATTTCAAAATATAAAAACATACTCTTCCGTCGGCGGAACAAGTGTTCAAGCCATCGGGGCAAAGGCTCCAGAGAGAAGAATGTCCTCAACATAGGCGCCGTCTCAAGTACCTACAACTGACTCCTGCATCCAGTTCTTAATACAACAGCTTAGCGATAACCTCTTAAGGTCAAAGCTTTTCATTATTAAATCGTTAATTGAAACCACTACCGGCATAATGATAGCTACATTGACACGTGTTAGTAATCTCATGGGCTAAGATCAAATATTTAGATCATTTCTTTTTAGACGTTCCCGAGATTGTCATAATGTGGGATAGTAACATCAACAATCACTGCACGGCGCGCCACTTTGCCTATATATATATTATATTATATCAGTTCTATTGGCTACAATATACCTCTAAGTAATAATAGACCGATCCCAGTAGAGCAAAGCGCAGCTATTTTCAAGAACAGACGTGGGATTGACATACCTACACAATATTCACAATATATATAAATCAGATTTATATCATTGTGGCGATAGTGGTTTCAGATACCGGGAACCTACTGTGTGCGGAATTCAGTGTGAAGCTGTATCCCACACACAGCAGCTTAAGCAGAGGGAACCTAGTGTTAAGACACTCCTTTCCCCATTTTCCATCGAATCCTGGACTGTATATATTGTTATAACAAACAGTACCACAGAAAAATATACTTGTAATAAAAATACAAAACAAAACTATTTTAATTTTAACATAAACGTTCACACATTTCGAAATTGCATCCCAAATGTAACTAAATTAGTAGAATACTCTTAAATAAATTCATGCCAGCATCCAAGTCAGCGATGATGGAAACAATACACCTGACTAAAAGCCCGTTTTAATTTCATTTCCATTACTCAAGCGTATAAAGATACGGTTTTGCATGGAAACCGGTATAAAAAGGAATGCGTACACTGCCGTCGAAACAATAATGTGAGATTGTAGTTACTTCCACAATAGAAGTCGGCGCCGAGACATGCGGGCGGACGGAGAGCGGGGAGAGAGGAGAGGTAAAATCGGTCCTTTCAAAACATTTTACCCGGGACTTGAAAAATAAAAGAATCACTCATAGCACACCAAAGCATATAGCAACCTTCAACCTAATACGCAACGTTTTACTTTAATCGTACGTGTACTTAAATAAAATGTTTGGGTTTGGTTTTTTTATAAAATATTGTGAAATATTTTACAATAAGAGGCCAACAGTAGCAAAAATGTGTGACTGTGTGATGCGACAGGTTGTGGGTTCGATTTCTACTCAAGGAAATGGAATATTTAATATATTAATTTCTTCGTTCTGGTATCGAGGCAAAGCGCAGCGTTGAGTTCCGCCATTCAACACGCAATACCTTCTGAATTCGACGAAAAATGGTTAGCTGTGTGTCTTAACACTAGACTCCCTCTACCTACCGTGCTACATGTGGGTTACTTCCTGAAAAAAAAATTGAAACAGTAAAATATAGAGAAACTTAGATAAACGTAAAGGTATTGTCGACATGTCGTAACCAGAAATCGACTCGGAAGTCAACTATACCCGTGTATTTTACAACTGGCGAATATTCGATTCAATCGACCCCACCTTGCTTTAAGTGTGAGACTATTTTTGCTATCGCACGCCGGGGACACACTGGCCAGGCTATCGCGGAGCCAAATGGAAAACTAGATGGTTTTTCCGCCTTTAGTTCAAGGCCGGTGGTTTGAAAGAAAATTATGTAATTTTGTTTGTAATATGTAATGTTGGGTAAAGGCATAGTAGGTATGTTTTGTACTTTTTATTGGTATAAAATAAAAATAAAGTTTGGAACAATGTTTTCATATAATATATGTTTTAGTACTACAGAGTATGTCTTTTTTTAATATCGTTCTTTATCGATAATTGCTTGTTTATTTAGGTCTTTAGGCTTTCAGTTAAACACTATTTTTCTGAAGGCCACACCCTGTTATTTTAGCTGCGTAAAATAGCTATATTAAATTAAGCATAATCCTGTTATATATTTGAGAAATAAATAATTAAAAATATTTAATGCAGCCATAGCTAAAACGTAATCTGTAAAATTATCAATAAAACTTATTTTATACATGAAAGTATGTGTAACGGGCTTTAGTTCACATATAAATTGGCTGCTGAAGTGGCTTTTCTGCTCGCGAGTTGCATCTGATCTATTTATATTTTATACCTTACATATGTATAGCTGTACTTTAATACTAATTTTTATTACTAGTAATATTATTGACACCAGTCGTGGCACTCAGGCATCTGACTGTGAACACTACAGCTTATGGGTTCGATTTCCAGTCGAGGAAATGAAATATTTAATAATTTCATTTTTTCTGCCTCCTGTCGAGGTTAAGTCCCGCCACTCAACAAGCAAAGTCTCTAAAACCCGGCGGAATATGAGAAACGGAGCGTCCTAACACTAGCGTCTGCCCCTGCAGAGTACGGGATACTGCGTGAACCTAACTTAACTGAACTTAGCCTTAATAAAGACTAGTTCAACCACAATTAAATTAACCAATCGGTTATATCTACACACACACAACACATATTTTAGTCATACATTCAGATTGATTGCATTCCCGCAAGTGTCACGGCGTGGCATAGAAAATATAGCGAATGCGTAATTGGACACGCCATGCGTCGCTCGCACTCGACGGTCGGCGGCGCCTGCCGATGACGGCCCGTTGACAAATAATATGACTGATGGCGAATACTTACACCTATTGGCTGGTATGCAATTTCGTTTAAAGTGCCCCTGTATTAAAATCGATTTCGATTATGTATTCGATTTAGTTTAATTAATTGTAGTGGGTCCTTTATTCGTTCTGGACTATTAGAAAAAAATGTTTTTTTTTCTGTTGTCATAAATTCATTTGCATGAATCGTTTAAAGTGCCCCTGTATTAAAATCGATTTCGATTATATATTCGATTTAGTTTAATTAATTGTAGTGGGTCCTTTATGCGTTTCTGGACTATTAGATTTGATTTTCATATTTTTTTTTCTGTTATCATAAATTCGTTTGCGCGAATTACTTTAGTTTTGAGAGATATTGCACTGTAAATGAAATGCTCGTAAATAAAGAACTAAGAAAAAGTTTTGTTTGTGGCTTCTGCTTAAATCAAGTTAAAACATAAAAAAATAATGTGCAATTCTTTATTCTTTAAGTTAATGATATGCAGCAGGTTCTAAATACTAGAGTATACAAAAAAAAACATTTAGTAAGTTTTCTTTACACATTTTAATATTTTTATATATCTAGTATTTTATACTGTTTGAAAATAAATGAGCAACTAAAAATAGAAAACGTAGAAAATCTATCAATACCAAACAGTATACACGTGGAAGGTAAACGAAATAGGCAAACAAAACGACCATTTCTTGGTATCATTGGTAAATATTTATTTAAACGACGGTTTCTTTTTTCCCGAATTTTTGGATTTGGGTTTTTTTCTTCACGCTGTATCCCGCTATCAGCTATATGTCAGTTGAGTTAATTAAAGATTGGATAATAAAACAACAAAATAAAAAACAAATAAATGTTTATTACTTAATAACTATTTATTTTTGAAGTTACTAAGAATATCTGTGATAATGTATAGCGTGTATGGATAACAAGCTAAACTAAACCAACCGACGTTTTCTTTGACGCTTTAGAGCATCCATTTCGTGGACCAGTAGTGGTCCGCAGCAGCTAAAATATGGTAATATACGAATGATTTAAAATTTTGGTGTTTGAGCAAAGTCTGCCTACAGTGAAGTTGTTTCCTCAGTAAAACAAAAAATATTTTGATATTAAAATTTAATATACTTTGAAATTCATTGATTTTTAATATATACTTAAAATTCAAACACTCCATCATACAAAATGTCAAATTTTTTTAAAACTTTTAAATATTTTTTTTGTTTAATTATTAATTTATTTTTAATATACCTACAAAGTGGTCCCTGCTAGCAAGAATTTTATAAAAGTGGTCCCTGATCAATAAAAGATTGGAAACCCGTGCTTTAGAGACATGACGTTGAACACAAGTCTTTAATATAAATTGCATAAAACCACAAATAATATATACAGCAGTGGTGTTTTTTTTAATTGTATTATGCAATAGTAAAATTATTTTAATCGATACTGTAAGAAAAATGAAACGAATAAACTAAAAATATTAAAAAATTACATATTGAATTGGAAACTATCATATGTTTAACCGTAAATCGAAACATCGCTGATTAGACAGTAACAGCGGGTATAATACATCAATTTAGAAGGTATGAAAGTTATGTTTCGTAATATCCATTACTCAGGTTCTTGAGCAGATCATTAGAGCCTTTTGAGGTAGCTGCCTTCAGGGCTTTGAACGTTGTTCTTGTTTCACATCCGTTCAATTTTAAATGATAATGTGTACGGCATAGTAATCGAGCCACGAAAAGTTACGCAGGACTTATGTATTGTAAACTTTGTATTGTAAATTGTTGATAAAGTTAATAAAGTTGAAAAATAGGCTTGTTGATTAAGACTAAAGAGCTTAGCAGTAGGTTTTTCTTTGACTGTTTATATTTATTACCACTCAACGTAATTAAATATTTGATATTTTCATTTTCTTCGTTCCGATGTCGAGGCGTTGTCCGCCATTCAACACGCAATGAATTTAGAATTTAGCGGAAAGTGGGGAACGCAGTGTCTAACACGAGGCCCCTTCTGCCTACTCTGCCACATGCAGGCTACAACGTGAAGCTGAAAAAAAAATATAATTTCGCATCTTAATATGACTGCAAAATTAATAACGTCAAAATATCATAATATCCATATTAAATATAAATTAAAAAAAATGTAATGGAAACAAAATTTTACAAAATATATTTTTTAAAGATTTCATGAGCTGAATTTCAAAGGACTTTTGGACTTCTATTTTACACTAAATTCTACAAACACCTGTACTTACATTATTTATCACAGAACATAAATGTTGACATATTTCCTTTCATTGTAATGTGTACTTATATGTAAAACTAAAGGCGGTAGTAAAAATAACAATGTTTTAAATAGTAAAACCGTCGTGTTTTCCTGTTCCACTACAACCTACTTACCCCATTTATCACTATGGCCATCCTCTTAAGTCGAAACAACGTGGGCCCTTATGAATCGCACCATTTCAAGTAAGCACCTATTTACTCCGCCTTGTACGTAACGGTTCCCCAACTAGCGATAAAAAGTACGTCTCAGTGTAAGAAGACACGACATTCATTGGCGTTGAGCTTTATATTTTTATTTTGGTTTTGAACCTGCGACTATAGTTCTTTTGGGAACGATTGTGATATTTTTTTTTTCTTAATAAAAATAAAATATTATTTATTTTAATGAATTTATTTCGAAATTTATAAATAAGAATATTTTTATTTTTACAAGCTTTTATTCAACTTGCAATGTATGAAAGGAAGGAAGTGTGTTTGTTTAGGTCAGATCTTGCAAGCTAAATTAGAAGTACTTCCTCTCATTCTACGGAATTGAAATTTTGCACACGTGTTCAGTTCTGATGACAATGCATGAATATGATAAGCATGACTTGATCTGACGCCAGTCGTGACGCAGGAGCACAAAGTGTGACTGCAAAATCGCTCAAGAAAATGAAATATTTATTTACTTTTATATTTTCATTTCTTCACTCTGGTGTTGAGGCAAAGTGCGGCGTTAAGTTCTGCCACTCAACACGCCATGCCTCCAGAACTCGCCGGAAAGTGGGCAACGGAATGTCTTAACACTAGGTTTCCCCTGCCTGCCCTGCTGTGTGCGGGATACAGCGTGAAGCAAAAAAAAAACTTTACGACGAAATTAAAATAAGTACTTTTAATTTTGTAGAATCCATATTGTAAATGAATTTAACTATTTTTGAATACAAAATATAATTGAAATAATTTTAGAAATTATTAATTTCCAAATTTGTTAAATTCGTATTTTACTCTTTTTATTATTAAAACTATTTTATTACGAATATAGTAAAGAAATTGAAGTTTTTTCGGATTTCCACCAACTTTTTTGTCCACAAATAACAATTTATAGGTCTGTTTCGTGATAAAACTAACATTTTGTTCTATTATTAGTAATTAGTAGCCGCTCGCAACTTCGGTTGTTTGGACTGTACGCCCCTTTCTATATGTTGCTTCCATTTACCATCTGTCGTGCTTCAAATGTTCAAAAACATCTTTGTCTTTGGACTTTTTGAGTTCAACAATGCATTCATGAAGTTATGTATACAATAATTGCTTTTAAATATATTTCGAAAACTTTATAAATCTAATATTTTTGATAGGTAATATATTTACATAAGCGGCGGCTGCTTATACTAAGCCTCCTAAATTCCTTCAAAGTCCTGGAATTTCACATCAGTTGTTCTAGACCTACTATTTTCTAACGTAGTCGTAAAGTGCTGATAACGCTCAATCATTGTAATAATAATTTTAAAAAAATCAACTTCACGCTGTATCCCGCACACAGCAGGGAGTTTAGTGTTTTATGTTATTAGAAAAGGTACATCATATTGACTAACTTTCGAGCGGTGTTATATTTATAGGGATCCTAGAAATGTTTGGCTTAGTTTATAATTATTGTACGTATGAATAAACCTTTACAATTTCAATATATTTATAGATTTTCAAAAACTTATTCTCTTCTTCTCTCTCTTTATATTTACAAATCACATATACATAAATATACATATACATAATATTTTTATATTTGATACATCGCGATCACGTGAACATAGATGCAGATTCCATTGTCCAATAGATGTACGTATGTTCATATTGTTTCTGTCTCGTCGAGTTGCACGCAACTAATGAAATCGTAAATCAACAACGTTGAACATATATCGACAGATTTTCAACTGGAAAACATTTCGCTTTGAAACATTTCTCTCGGCTTATATAGATTATTTATTAATAAAAATTTCAAAGTGGAAATATGCATTTTGTATCATAGAATATACTCACGGCAAATTAAAAATATAACTAACTATAAAACTTTTAACGTTTCATTCGTTAAAAGAAATACTAAAAACAAATATAGTTCCAATCGTAATTTTCTTTTAGTTATTTTTTTTTATAGAACTAAAAGATCATGACAGTTGTTTTTTACGGTACGCTAATCACAACGCTGTCTGTATGTAGGTAGTATATAATCATCAAAAAACTTTACAAGCGCGGCGTTCAGTTCTGCCACTTAACACGCAATGCCTCCAGAATTCAGCAGAAAGTGGGGAACGTAGTGTCTTAACACTAGGTTCTCTCTACCTACCGTGCAGTGTGCGGGATACACAGTGAAGCTGATTTATTTTCACAAACGATGTTTTTCTTAATTCATTTCATTTTACTGGCATTTGTCAATTAACCCGTGTATACTAAATATATGTATATAGAAATTAGACTATCTAAATTAATGTATTTAAAACATAGTTACCATTTTGTAAAATTTGTTAAATACTGGTAAATGAAAACAACTTCAAGTATTTTTTTTAAATTTAATAAGTAAAAATCTAAATCTTACCAATGTCGTCCATCAACTTTTTCTCGAGAATTATTCTACAGGATGGAAGTGTCAGCGTTCTTTTTGCGGGAACAGCATATACCGTAGCCAGCATATAGCCTAGCTACTAAATAGATAAAATAAATACAAATAGAGCACGTTCATTTTAGAAAATAATATATTACTTTAACAGATTTTCTTTATATTGAACAATTTTTAGATTTATGATCATGTCTATTTTTAGTACCGTTTTTTATTTGTGAACACTCACAATTTGTATAACAGCTTTGATTTCCGATATTGAGAAATGGGGATTTAAAAAAAAAGGAGAAAAGATAAGGAATATTTGCAATATGCTCAACTAGTCTTTTTTTATTTTTAAAAGGTAAAAATAAATTTAAAGAATAATAAACTCTAAAATAGTAGACAAAAGTGGATAAAATCGTGAATTTTTATTTTTTGAATTAAGCAAACAAACTTTTGTTATAAAGTAGTAATTAAAAAAAATTAAGCAGAAAACATTTTTACTTCGATCAAAACAATCAGTGACACTTAATACATCCCATATGTACTTCTCACAAAAAAAATAATAATAAAATCAATTTCTACAAATTTAATTACTATAACGAAACAAATATAATATAATATGTTAAAATAAATATATTTCCTATAATAGGTCTGGTCTCAATTCACACACCAACCTGTACCGTACTGTACACTGTGTGCTACATCAAAAAGGGTGCACTCCAACTAATTGCGTTTACTATTGATGCCGACCCATAGATGCAATGAAAGCCGGATCCGACGAATGCCTACATTAGTAAATTATTAGCGTTATAAGAGTTAGCCCAAAGCAGTGCAGGTTTGATGGTATTGTACAAAGAAAATCATTAATATTGATTTTTAAGATTATTTAATTAATAGATATTGATTGCTTGTTATTTTATTTGAGGCTAGTTGTAGCGCAGGGTAATAAGCGTGTAAATGTAAATGCCATGGGTTGTGGATTGGATTCCCACTCGAGGAAATACAATATTTGATATTTTCATTTTCTTCACTCTGGTATTAAGGCAAAGCGCGGCGTTGGGTTCCGCCACTCAACACGCAATATCTACAGAATTCGGCGGAAAATGGGAGGCGGAAGTGCCGTAATGGGAAGGGAGTGCAACGTTGCAATGATCACTATCGTATTCAGGAAGTGCACATTTAATTTTGTCCCCACTTTTTTAGACACAAAAACTAAATATTAATCGAGTTTTACTTGTAGAATTAAGCTAACAATTTTCAAGTAAAAACGAAATTGTTTGCCACATTACAGCTTCTATTGTTCTAAACACACGCTTGTGATACCTAAAACCACATAAGACTTTTAACAATACATGTTTTAATTGTTAACTCCATACATAGAGATTAGGGCTAGACAATATTTGGGGCTTTACAGTAATGCTCCTAATATTTCGAAAATACAGTTCTCACCGGAGAATTTTAGTATAAATACATATGTACATCAAAAGCCACTTACCGTTTGTACCTGCTGGATTACTTAGTTAATACTTTGCTATTCAAAGGCCTATAAAAATAAAGAAACGGCCGCAACACGGAGGGTCAAATATGCTATAATATATTAATGTAATGCCAGCGACGCCATTCTCTCGGTAGTTTTGGCAAAGATGCAATTTAATTTGAATATTGTGCAACTCGACTGTTATCCCGCGTTATCGTCCTAACTGAAACACTTTAAATACAAAGTGCTAATAAAAGTAGTATCACTAGCGGCATTTGCCTGTGAATAGCGTTAATTGATATTGGTAATAACGGTAATATTTGGGGCCGGTCGTGCCGCGGGGGCGCAAAGTGTACCTGTAAACGCGACCGGTTGTGGATTCGATTCCCACTCGAGGAAGTGAAATATTTATTTTAATTTATATTTTTGTGTTTTCGCTCTGGTGTCGAGGGTAAGCGTGGCTATAAGTTCCACCACCCAACACTTGTGTCTTAAGACTAGATTTCCTCTGCCTTTCCTACTGTGTGCAGGATACAGCGTAAAGCTGATTTGATTTTTTTTGGAAATAACGGTTGATACAAATAGAACCCATATTGGGTAATAAAGATGGTTCATATATTCAAAGGTATAATTAAACGAAATTTAGTAGAGAGGGTGTACATTGAGTGCAGATATACAGAATGAGAGCATTCTACGTAAGCGCCTCCTCGCGTCACCGTGTCTCCGTGTCTCCAGGATTTATATCCGAGTATTACATGTCATTCTACACGTTAGCGTGTTTCTTACGCAGATGTGCGAATTTTATCGAAGGTATAAGTCACTAAAATTTATTAGTATTATAGAACAAATAAAAGATTTAATCAAATACAATCAAATCAGCCTCACGCTGTATCCTACACATAACACGGTAAGCAGAGGGCACCGAGGTCAGTGAGTGTTAAGAATCTCCGTTTCCCACTTTCCGCCGAATTCCTTAGACCTTGAGTTATGAGTGGCAAAACTCCAAGTCGCGCTTTGTCTCGACACCATAGCAAAGAAGAGAAAATGTAAATTTAAATAAATGTTTCATTTTCCCGAGTGGGGATCGAACCTACAACAGTTGCGTTACAGTCACACCCTTGTGCCCCTGCGCCCCAACGGCCTCATTGAGCAAATATTTTTATATAATTATTATCTATCCATCCATAAATAATAAATATAATTTTTATATTATATTATTATTTATAGAAGGAAACGAAGCATAAAATATTGTTTTTTGTCAATTTAAGCATAAAGTTACTATACCCTCTTGGTACCCTTCGTGCACCTTACAAATATCATTATGTGTTTGACGGTACTCAGGGAATTTTAAGACATTTTCAATTGTCAAGTGAAATCGGACTAATTTGATTGTCTTTTTGATTTAATTATTTCAATGACGACTCGCATTTCATTAGGCTCTCTTTATACAGCATATATTCGTAAGTATACATAAGTGTAACATACTACTTTATGTACACATTTGGTTAAATTGTTTTGTAAGCCACTTGTTCTAATTATTATTTCTATTTTTTACTATAATTGCAATCAATTTCAAACATATAGTTTGAAAATCTACATAATATATAAGAAAATATACTTATTAATTAAATAATTGAGGCCAGTCGTGGCGCAGCGGCACGAGGTGTGACTGTAAAAACCGACTGGTTGTGGGTTCGATCCCCACTCGAGGAGATGAAATATTTACTTAAATTTATATTTCCATTCCATTTTACTTAAATTTATATTTCCATTTGAGACCGGTCGTGGCGCAGCGGCACGAGGTGTGACTGCCAAACTGCTGACTGGTTGTGGGTTCGATCCCCACTCGAGGAGATGAAATATTTACTTAAATTTATATTTCCATTTCTTCGCTCTGGTGTCGAGGTTAAGCGCGGCGTTGAGTTCTGCCACTCAACACGCAATGCCTCCAGAATTCGGCAGAAAGTGGGGAACGGAGTGTCTTAACACTAGGTTCCCTCTGGCTACCCTGCTGTGTGCGGGATACAGCGTGAAGCTAATATTTCCATTTCTTCGCTCTGGTGTCGAGGTTAAGCGCGGCGTTGAGTTCTGCCACTCAACATGCAATGCCTCCAGAATTCGTCGGAAAGTGGGAAACGGAGTGTCTTAACACTAGGTTCCCTCTGCTTACCCTGCTGTGTGCGGGATACAGCGTTAAATAATTTATACCACATCCAAAGGACAGATGTATTCTTACACTGTAACCGTGTGAAACTCTATGAGTATACCCGTGTCTAATTGTTTCTTGCACGCGGCTATATTAAACAGTGAAACACCCCAACTTTATGACTTCTCAAATGAGTCGTTAAGTTGTCGTATCGATTCGTCACGGACCTCAAAGTTTCTCAAATGAAATTGTAATTGTTGTAGAAGAATCATTTGAATATTAAATATGTGAAAATAATAGTATTTTTTTTTAATTTAAGCTGTATTTCGAACGTATAAACCACGCAGATAGGACCAGGGAACCTAATATTAAGACAAGTGTCTTAATATTAGGTTCCCTGGTCCTCTGTTCCCATTAAAACACTTTCGTTCCCCTCTTTCCGCTAATTGCCTCCAGGGCATTATAAATTGAGTGCGGAAACTCGACACCAGAGCAACAAATATTAAATATTACTTACTTATTAAAATATTTAATAATACTACTTCTCCTTGAGTTGGAATCGAACCCATAACCAGCCACGTTTACATTTAAATATTTTAAATACCCCTACGCCACGACTAGTCTCAATTGACTGGACTCAAATTAAAAAAATAATAGATTTTCTTGTTTGTATTTATAAATTTACTCATGTTTCCAAAGAACGACTTAATGGCGTCACTATTATTTACATCGCTAAATTATTATTTTTGTTCCTTTGTCCCCTTTTCTATACGATATTAGTATTCTGTGTCGATTATTGAATTACTTTTTACTTTATAACTGTGCTCCCCTACGTCACATTCAAATGAAACATGTTTCACCCCGCAGATTAAAACGCCAGTAATATAACTGTAAAATAGCTATCGACTTACATTGACTTTTGTGAAGAGAATAAAATATAATAAATATTTTTCATTAATTGTGTTACCAATATACATGAAAACATATATGTGAAATATTTTTTGGGTAACAAGTGTAAAGAAATCAAACACCTCGAGGCTTTTACAGAATTTATATTTCTTCCAGAGTAAAATACTATTAAGCTTGTACAATGTCTATTATAAATTCGAATTCAATATGTAATTCTAGAGGACATCTTTCTTCTTTCGCTCCAAGTCTAAACAGTCATTTTAGTAGTGCCCTCTGGTGATAGTTCTATTAACTTGTTTTAATTATTTCAAAAACATATTTTTATTAAGCAAAGAGGTTGATTTACATTTTTATAATAAATTATTGCGAATATTAAACCTTATATAAATATAAAATCATTACACAAGTTATTTATTAAAAACCGTTGATTTAGGTTGCTTTAAATGTTTTAGTTTCGGGTGGAATGTTGCAAGTTGTAACTCAATTTTGAAGCTGATATATTAAATTGTGAATACAATACACATATAGTTTGAATAATATGGCTGGCTGTGTGACGTCATTAATCGTATCTATATATCCGCGGGTCACCAGAGTGGGTGGACACCTTTTTTTCAATGTATGAGTGTTTTTACATTAAATACTAATCATGTAAATTACGAAATAAAAACAATAATCATTTATTCTCTTACTATACAATACTGTATAAGTTAAAATTTTAAATTACACGTTTCAATTTAAAGAAAAGATCATATTTCAAATTAACTCTAAAATTTTCTTTTTAGAACCCACTTATACAGACAACCTATCATACAGAGAACCTATCAGAAAAAGAATTTCTTTAAAATATATTTAGAATTTAAAAAAAAAACTAAATTTGTTCCAACCGCAACTTTTGTTTGTCACAAACAAAATTCAATATAGCAGATGTTGTGTTTCGCAATACTGAAAAAAACTAATCATAGCTCGACTAACCGTTTGTAGTATCAAATGAAAGCTCAAACTTTTTCAATCAACCAGTTAGTTTTTTTCTACATAAACATTTGTGCAACATTTGTTGACTGAAGAACGATACAGATTTATGAATGTAAAATCAATATCACATAATAGTAGTTAGAGGCGTCGTGGCGCAGGGGCAGAAGCTTGTGACTACAGAACCCGAGAGGTTGTGGACTCCATTTCCACACGAGAAAATGAATTATTTCTTCAAGCTAGTGTCAATGCAAAACGCGATGTTGAGTTCCGCCACTCGCAGTGCCTCCAAAATTCGGATGATTAGCGGAAGCGGAGTGTTTTAACACTAGGCTTCCTCTGCTTACCCTGCTATATGCGGGATACAGCGTGATATTCCATATAAAAATTTCGACGTAGCTCGATGAGACTTCACTCACTTTAAAAATGCTTAAAAATATTTTAAAAAATAGTAATACAGGCATAGTAAAAGATTTACAGTAATGCCCTTCCGAATTTTCCAAGCTGTACATCTTTATTTTATTCAAAGCATGTAAAACAGTATTCTTTGGTTTTTCAAGAAAAGAAATTAATAAAAACAAGGAAAAAGTTTATAAAGAAAAATATTACTGCAATGTAAAGTAATGTTTTCTTGTTCTGAAAACGGGTCGCCGGCACCGCAAGTTTTTATAAACTAATTTAGTACCAAAAAACATTCAGAAACAAAATAGACTTCACCAACGTGGGTTCTGCTAAAATTTCCATCTTCTCTGAGAGTATCTTCAGCTAATTTATTTAATATACATAAACAGTGCGTTTATTACAGCAGGAAAAAGAAATTCACAAACATTATAGGAATAAATGATAGTTTATTGATAGAGAGAGCGAACCTGAGAACCTAGTGTTAAGATACTCCGTTCCCATTAATACACTTTCGTTCCTAGAAGCGCAGTATTCTAGAAACATTACGTGTTGAGTGCCGGAACTCAACGCTGCGCTTTGGATAGTTACCATAACGAGGAAATATATATTTTTTTCAGCTTTACGCTGTCTTCCGTACACAGCAGGGTAGGCAGAGGGAACCTAATAACAAAACACTCCGTTCTCCACTTTCTGCCGAATTCTGGAGGCATTGCGTGTTGAACTCAACACCCCGCTTAGCCTCCACACCAGAGCGAAGAAATGGAAATATAAATTTAAGTAAATATTTCATCTCCTCGAGTGGGGATCGAACCCACAACCAGTCGGTTTTACAGTCATACTTCGTGCCGCTGCGCCACGGCTTGCCCTAAAATAAAAATATGTAATATTCTCGAGTGGGATCTAACCCACAACAGTCGCACACTTATGGCACTGCGCCTGTGCCGACTAACGTCAATAAATATTTAATCACATATATATGATTTAGGTGTATTTTAAAAAAATATAGTGTCAGTTACCATCAAGATAGACGGTGGAGAACAGAGTATATCAAACTCTCATTTGCTTAGTCCTTATTTAAATATCTCAAAATACTAGGCCAGACATCGTGACGCAGATGTACAAGAACATCATAAGCACTGGAGGAAATGACATATTCAATATTTTCATTTCTTTCCTCTGGTATCGAGATAAAGCGCAGCGTTGAGTTTCGCCGCTCAACTTCCAATGCTTCCAGAATTCGATAGACAGTACGGAGTGGACCGTCTCTACACTAGGGTCCCTCTGCCTGCCCTGCTACTTGCGGGATACAGCGTGAAACTGAAAAAAAAACGAGATATGATTAATTAATATAAAATAAATCTTACGAATAGAAAGTTGGTCATGCACAAAACGATTGTTTATTTGCTTGAATAATACATATCATTGCAACAAACGTGCCTAGAATTTAATGTCACTTTTTTGTTAATATAATATGAGTGCATAATAATGAGTAGAGTTCGAGGAAACAGTTTCGCGCTAAATTAAAATCTCTCACAAGCGAATTAAAACCGGGAAGTTTTAAAGCGTACTTTAGGCACAGCCGCTTAATGATATTAAACTGTTGATTTATGTACAGAAAGGTTCCCGAGAAGTAAAATTCGTGTTAGTTCTCAATGCAGTTTACGTGAAATATTATAGCGGGCGACTTATATAAGTTGGAATTAAGTTATAGTTTTAAATAAACTTGTGAAGTTGCTATGAAAAACGTACCACACATACCAGAATAAAAATAACCGTAGTTTCTTTATAAATCATAATAAAATTGAATCAACCTCCGCTGTGTCCCGTATACAGCAGGATAGGCAGGGGGAACCTAGTATTAGGACACTCCGTTCCCCACTTTTCACTGAATTCTGGAGGTATTGCGTGTTAAGTGGCGGAACTCCACGTCGCGCTTTGCCCCGACACCAGAACGAAGAAATGAAAATATAAATTTAGATAAATATAGAGGCCAGTCGTGGCGCAGTGGCACAAAGTGTGACTGTAAAACCGACTGGTTGTGGGTTCGATCCCCATTAGAGGAGATGAAATATTTACTTAAATTTATATTTCCATTTCTTCGCTCTGGTGTCGAGTTCTGCCACTTAACACGCAATGCCTCCAGAATTCGGCAGAAAGTGGGGAACAGAATGTCTTAACACTAGGTTCCCTCTGCCTACCCTGCTGTGTGCGAGATACCGCGTGAAGCTGATTATTTCATTTCCTCGAGTGGAGATCGAACTCTCAATCAGTCGCGTTCATAGCCACACTTTGTGCCCCTGCGCCACGACTGGCCTCATGGCCACACAAAATATATTTTGTCGCTTTGTTACAGAAATGTAAGCATGAATATAAATATTATTTAAAACATTTCTACTTGTCTAGTTTCGCTGGCGCTAGTTTATAGGAACGAGCGAGGTGGCGTGCCCTATCTGTCATCTCGAGGGCGTCACGGCAAACACGGCGTTACCTCGGCGTTTTATTAGGGGTCCGCGCTAACCACTAACGCGATATGCTAATAACGGATATTCGGGCTTCTTTCTGGGCGTTTTCATGTGGATTCAACTGTACGTATAGGTAAAAAGTTTTTTGTTCTGCACTGAAAGTTATTTGTATGTGTAATAACTAAAAGAAAATTTACTTAGCGCTTTAATTGAGAAGAAAATACAGAAAACACAGTTAGTTTTGGTGATAATTTTTGTTTTAATCAAAAATAAAAATAAAAAATGATTGTAAAAATAAGAGTAAGTTATAATATGATAATTAAAATTTATAATATAAAATAATTCTAATAAAATATAAGTCCAGTTGTGGCGCAGCGGCACTAGGTGTGACTGTAAAACCGACTGGTTGTGGGTTCGATCCCCACTCGAGAAGATAAAATATATACTTAAATGTATATTTCCATTTCTTCGATCTGGTGTCGAGGCAAAGCGTAGCGTTCTGCCACTCAACACACAATACCTCCGGAATCCGGCAGAAAGTGGGGAACGGAGTGTCTTAGCACTAGGTTCCCTCTGCCTACCATGCTGTTTGCGGGATAGAGCGTGAAGCTGATGTAATTTTTTAATTTAATTTAAGTAAAAGTCACTTTATATCATAAATTATATTACTCTGTAACAATAAATATATAAAAATAACTGTAAACAATAACTTTATAATTTTTAAAGCAGTTCATTTTATTAACCAACCGTACGACGATACATCTATTTTTAGACACATTCGCCCCTCGAGTGTGTGTTTCTTTGTTTTTCACAGCTTATTATTGTAGGGTTGTTAGCTTCATGTTATAGTATTTCAAGTTCTAAAATATTTTCACCAAATTTATTAGTACTTAAATATAATTTTAATAATTTAAAATTAATAAAAATATTATTCTTTATGTATCTGATAATAAAAACTAATTATTCTCTTAATATGCTGAAATATTTGCGGCGTTTACTTCCGCCACTAAGCACGCAAAGGATCGAAATCGAACGAAAAATGGAAAATTACAAAAGATATAAAGCCACAACATAAATTAAATAATGATCCTCTAACAAAAATAGTAACAAAAAAATATATATTATAAAAATCATCATCAACATCATTCACAGAATCGACTGTCAGGTATATCGCCAAATCAGCAATTACCCAGTGGTTCAACCCTACAGCGATTGCGATCAAGAACGATCCCGTGGAAATGAGAACGGGCGACCGGGGACCGTGCAGATAAAAACTTTCACTTTTTCCACCAACTCTCTACGGCGACATTCGCGACTACAATAACTCGCCTATACCATTATTGTATGACCTACATACATATACGCTACACAGCAAGTGTTATTAGTACTATTTCTATATAATATTTAGGCCAGTCGTGGCGCAGGGTCCAAAGTGTGACTGTAAAACCGACTGGTTGTGAGTTCGATCCCCACTAGAGGAGATAAAATATTTACGAAAATTAATATTTCCATTTCCTCGCTCTGGTGTCGAGGATAAACGCGGCGTTGAGATCTGCCATTCAACACATAATGCCTACAGATTCGGCAGAAAGTTGGGAACGGAGTGTCTTAACACTAAGTTCCTGCTGTGTGCGGGATACAGCGTGAAGCTTATTTATTTTATTTATTTATTTATCTATACAATATATAAATAAAAATTTAGTCATCTAAATTAGCACAACCATTCAAAAATAAAACGCAAAAGAGCTTTATATTTCGGTGTGACATTTGAATTTCCAAATCTTATATCAAAAATAATAAATACAACAATTTGTAGAGGAAAAATATGAACGTAGAACATTCTTGCACGACTTCTCAAGGTGATAAGCATTATGGAACGCAACCAGCACCGCCAGTGGCAGTTTTATTTACGATCCCGGACCAATATCTGAGGAAGGCAGCTCCGGGTATACTAATATCGGCGGTGTGGGCGCGGGCGATAGCTGCTCGATAGAATAATATGACAGGCAGGACCGGGCCGCTAGCACGTAGGCAATAAGCCGCCGGCACCAAGCCAAAGCCGCTCAGAAAAATAAGATTGCACTCGGACGCCGTGACCCGCGCGTGCCTTCACATACCGCGCTGTTCGGTTACGGCGGTCGCGTCTCATATGTACACATGTGTAAATAGTAAATCACGTCTTCATTTTAAATATTTTAATAATTTATCTTAATTAACTTGTATATATAAGTTTTTAGTTATATTTTATATAGTTTTTCTTTTAATGGTTCATTGTTATATTGCACATATGAAGTATATTATTTGCTTTGAATATAATTTAAGTATTAGTTATTGACTACTTAATTCTACAAATTAACATTTTGCTCAATATAATAGAATGTAAAAACGTATTACAATAATATAAAGTAAACTATAGAATAGATCCAAGTAGACCTTAAAAGGCACGAGAATTGAATAATAAATATGCAGTCAAATATTGCTCCTCCATGTAAACGTGGTTAACGTGTTCAGTGTAACATATTCTAGAAAACGTCCCGTAGAGGCAAGCCTTGTTTCATTTTACGATCTTATCGAAATAATCCGATCTCGCTTGTTATTTACTGCCACCTTCCCTCAATTCGTACTCTTACTAGCCAAGAGTGTCACCCCCACAAGTTATTATGAACCTTATACCTACGTTGTTAGACACTAAATTGTTTACTTTAATCTACTCTTTAACTCCTTACATCCTCGGGGTTCGTTTCAAAGGAGACAACGTAAGTGGGTCTGAGAGCTTTAGAATATGAAACGTATGAAGACGTTTATATGATTCAATATTGAGAAAGAAATGTAAGTTATTTTGATGTTTTAAGTCAAAAAACTTGGGCAGACGTACTTTGGGAGATCGAGAGGAAAAATCTAGATGTTTTATTTCGCATGAGACTGCGGTCGTGATGTGAACCGAGGTATACTATCACAATAAACACTTTGCGGGCTCATATATGTAATATTCATGGGTCGTAGGCTTATAAAAGAAGTCATCCTTGTCTACTATAAATATCCACCACAAGCTACGTACTTCAACAAGTAGAAATGTTTCCATATACTTAGCTTTATTTTTAATATTTATTATCATCGTAGACTTTAAAATCGCAACTGGTTTTGGGTTCAATTCCCACTCGAGGAAATGAAATATTTAATATTTTCATTACTTCACTCTGGTGTCGATTCAAAGAGCGGCGTTGAGCCCTCAACACGCAACACCTCGGCGGATAATAGTGAGTAGAGTGTTTTAACACTAGGCTCCCTCTGCCTATCCTACTAAATACGGGATACAGAGTGAAGCTAAAAAAAACCTAAATTACTACTTCTATGAAATTATTATTTTATATTGCTATTTATCTTAATATTAGCTCACATCTGCAACTGTAAATCTTAAGATATAGTCCAGTAAATTCTTATTAAGATCAAAATGTAAATGCGAGTGGACACTGATTTATATTATAATAAAGTAAAGTCTATACAATAGAAACATTTTCATACCATCAGAAATGAAATAAAAATTTCGTGTTATTTAAATGTATTTGGCTCGTTATTGCATTATAAATTTTAGAACAACGACCACCTGTCATAATAGCAGCGACTCACACCCGC
Organism: Heliconius erato x Heliconius himera; assembly: GCA_013421005.1. Lineage (NCBI taxonomy): Eukaryota > Metazoa > Arthropoda > Insecta > Lepidoptera > Nymphalidae > Heliconius > Heliconius erato x Heliconius himera. The sequence goes on along the minus strand of JAATLQ010029818.1, from coordinate 56,119 downwards.
ATTACCTTTGAATAACACAGGTTCTTTTAAGAATCCTAGTTACTACTTTTGTCGTCAAATATTTTTCGGAGAGAGAGTGATAAATAATTCCAATCTCCACTTTCTGCCTATTGTCGATCTTTATCAAAAAAAGATGCCAAGATTTTATCAGATGAGGAAACGCTTTTATTATAAATTTAAAATTTACCCTAAGTGAGATTTGAACTCACTCTGAACTCACAATCATATTGTCTTTAATTCAAAGTTAGGCATAGCACCAGCGCCTTAATGTTCATTCATTTACTTTTACTGATGAAACATCGTTTTACTTTTTTTTTCAGTTTCACGGTGAACCGCCGGAACCTAGTGTTTAAACACTCCGTTCCCCACTTTCTGTCGAATTTTCCGAAGCATTGAGTGTTAAGTGGCGGAATTCAACTTCGCGCTTTACTTTGTTACCAAAGCGTTGAAATGAAAATGTAAATAAATAATAATTTAATTCCCAGAGTGAGAATCGAACACGCAACCGTCGCTTTTACAGTCACAATTATTTTTGTACGTTTATTATCATATCTCTAATAAAGTTAACAACTATCTTAATTTATTTAAATCACAAAGTAGAAGAAAAAATCCAGTACTCAAGCTCATTTTTACGACAAAGTTGAAAATATAAAAAAGAATATCTTAAATATGATAATGAGCACTAATCATATTACAAGAAACTAATGTATATTTTTCATAAAGATGTTTGTCCGTTTCCAAAACTCATTATTATTTTAAAATATACATAGAATATTCATAAAGTGAATTAAAAATGTCTGTCAATTATATTTTCTTTATATAATTAAATTTCTAAGAATCTTATATTAGAGATATATATTAAAACATCTGAAGTTAATTTTAAAATAATAAGAAGTAGCATCTTAATTATAACAATATTAAATACCAAATGATTTAATAGATTCAAACTGAAAATACAACTAGAATCAATCTTTAATTATATGAGGCCGTATTTAAACGCAACGGCTGAACGACAAAACATAACGCGGCGTTGAGTCCCGCCACTCAACACGCAATATCTCGAAAATTCGGTGCAAACTGGGGAACGGAGTGCCTTATCACTAAATTCCCTGCTATATACAGAATACAACGCGAAGCTAAAAAAAAAAAGAAAACCTCAATACGAAACCAGTACAGTAAATACAAAAAAGAACAGAATTACAGATGATGCCCATCAAGGAACATAATTAGAAGTTTTCTGTTTTCAATGTCTGCGGCATGATTACCAATGGCCGTGGAGTCCGATTGGTATGTAAGTTACGGTACGTAACGGGGAACTTAGCTCATTACCACTGCTACGTCCACTGAATGACAATGGATGGAATTTTTACTTCATTCCCGTCTACAGTTATTAGACGGTGTTGGACGTGTAGAGCGCCAAGCCTCGTGGAATGGAGGAAGCGGTTTGTTATTTTCGTATTGAATTTTCTATTCTCCTTCGCCCGATCCTTTGTTCTGAAGTGTTAGCTTTCAATTTTAATATATAAATATTGAATTTGTATTGAGTATTTAGTTACTTATATTGAATATTCATTGAGTCGAAAATGTTAAGCTGTAGTGGGTTTGTCTGTTTTTTTATTATTTTCCTCCACATGTTGCATTTTATATTAACTGTTTATTTTTCTCTTGTTTAATAGTATTTGTTTATATGTAAGGTCTAGTGAATTCTATTATACTTTTTCTTTCAAATTAGATATCTTATTTGACAATGAGCGACTTACCTAATGAGTCAAAATTACAGAACAGATTAGTACTTATACTTATTTAGAAAACGTATAAAAATTTTAACAAAGCGGGACTCGAACCCGGAACTCGAATCCTGGAAACTTACCATTCGCTCTGACCACTAAGCCATACGTTCTGATCAAGCTACGTCAAAATTTTTATACGCTTCTTACAATTTATTTATGTTGTTAGCATCTCTGTCGGGAGATTTTTACAAATTTTCGCTACCCAAAGATAAATTACTAAGAATTGTCGTCTGGCAAGAGAGTATTTATGAAATATTTTTATACGTTTTCTAAATAAGTATTTTTGTTTCCTAAGTGTGGATTAACACTTAAAAATGTTAAAACAGATACGTATTTCTTTATCTTCCATGAAAAAATAAGAAAAGTAGTTTTACTTTTCTTACTAAAGTAAAAAAACCACCAAACACCGTGTAAGTGCGGCGGTACTTATACAATAACTAAATCTAAGTTAATATCTTGCAGGCGTTATCCATTAATCCTCATGCAAAATCCAACTTGCTGTCTAATCCAGATTACGTGAGGGAAAAACATTTTTTTTCTGCAACAATGGCTTTGATAAAATAAGTATTGTAATTTATTAAATATTAAACAATTTTGTAAATATATAAAAAAAATGTGTTAAATATGTAAATCCAATTTAAAAATTAATGAATAAAAAAATCTATATTTCTTTATATCTACATGTTATTTTATTGTATATCAGGGTAAAGGGTAGGTAAAGGAGATGACAGTATTAAAACTTTCCGCCAAAATTTCGCAATATTGACATGTTAAGCGAGGAAATTAAATTATTTCATATCTGACTGGGATTCGAATCCACACCCTACTCCTTTGCAACAATGCGCTGAGCCGCTTCATATACTTTCTGTCCGAAATAAATTTAACCCCAAAAAAATATAATAAGCAATACATTTAAATTAATGAAACAAGAGGAAGTTTGTGGCATTAGCTAAAATCATAGAGTACCAAGCAACCAAGTCACCAGTTTCTTTTGACGTCGCCTAGCCGACTCCGTAAATGGAATTTGCAAGTAATTTTGCCGCCTCCGACCTTCCTCCCTCGCCTTGCTCTCTTGTCTCCGCGTGTCGCTTCCATTACAAATTGTGTTGGAATAAAAATATGCTCAGAACTCCATGGAGTTGCTAATGCGGATTTATTATCGCGCTCCTCGCCGGAACTTTGAATTTTAAATAGACTTCCAACAAAGAAAGACTAGCGTAAACTAATTTTATAGTGTTTTATAACTTCATTTTGCGCACTCATTTGTTCTTGGATTAGTCGTTATAAAGTTGCTTCGTCTAATTTTATTATTATTTAATAATAATACGGCAACTATTAATATAGAAGTTAAATTAATGGCTACTTAAGGAAATATATTCGTTAGTATTTTCTTGATGGTTTAAATTTATTATTAGATTATTTATTAGTTCTTCTTAAATATGTTTGTTGCGTACAAGCACAATTGAATAAAAAAGCAATAATCTTTGCGACTAATTTCTAATTTCTTTATATATAGAACAGCTTTGTACGAATTTAATATTTTGTATAATTTAATTATGTAAAGTTGTATCAACTCTTCAAACATCTGCAAGTTCACGAGAAGAAGTGGGCGTGTAATAGGAAATGTTCCGCATATTGACTCCAACGACGTTCCCCAGATCTCTAAACAATGACACACAGACACGAGCTCCTTGCACCAAATTTAGATTTTCCACTTGTCCGTTGACACTTTAATCCAAGGTGGATCAACCATTTTTACATAAAATAGTACTCGTATATATCCAGGTAAGTTCCTTTGTATTTCCAATTCAGTTTCTATATATATTTCCATTTTTTGGGTTTTATTTTTTTTACTTTTACTTGATAATATTAATACATTTATATCTTTTACCTTTAAAATATGACTATTATAAAATGAACATCAGATCTGACCTCGATTTCAAAAGGCTTTTGAAAGATCAACAAAATTTGATGAGTCCGTCAAAACGAAAATTGTTCTAAAATCGCTACTCTAGAAAAGTTAAAATTGGAAAACGTCTTGACGTACTATGAAATACCTCGAGGCTAACTTTAAGTTTTTGCCCTTTGAAAAGTGAAAGGCCGATCTTGTATGTTGACGTTGCTACTTAGGTTTGCCCCTCCGTCGCTTTCAATCTTTGTTATACATAAAAGTAATCTAAGAAAATGGAAGTAATAGTAGCTTGTTTTATGTTAAAATTAAAATTAACATTTTGCATTCTCCTTTGTATCTAGCGTTATTACCCTATATAAAGATGAAGTGTTCAAAACTATAGTTTTATAAACTGGCTATTTAGGTAAATATATTATTTTTTTTAAACAAATATGTAAACATAGTAACATATTAGTTTTGATAAAATTCATAGCGACGAACCAGTCTTTTCTTTTTTCTTGCTTCCACCTCAATTAGTCAGTCAGTAAGTCAGTTAGTGCACATACTAGAATTATACAAAAGTTAAATTTAAAACATTATTTGTAAAACTATAAACGAAATTAATTACGCTATTACCATTACGCATACTAACTAGTTTTACTCAAATCAATTAAAAAATCAAACTGAAATGTTATTAAATTAGTATCGAATAAAAAAATATCAAGCCAGTTTAAAGATAAAATATATATTCAATATTAATCGAAACGAACTACAAATAAAAGAAAAATATCGATACATAAACTGATATTATTTTAAAATCTTTTCAAGTTACACTCAATTTTATTTGTCTGTTTGTATTTACCTTTAGGTTGAAACAGTTTGCCTCTTTCATTCGTCGGTACACTTTTGTACATAAAAACTGCCGTCAAAAAGGATTTTTAGGATAGAACTTTAAACAAGTTTCGGGTATAGTTCTTGATCCCTTTACGTCTACAAAGGGCTAAAAGGCAAATGTTTATTCAAAGGCTTCATGGATTTATAAAAACTATTATAGTCTGAAACTCAATCTTTTCTAGATGTGACTGTAAATTTTATTGCGTAATAACGTTGTCACGAATGATTTAATCTTATAACTGAATAAGTTTAAAATGGCCATTACTTAGAACTACAATAACTTGGAGTATAAAATAGCGATACACAAAACAAAACTAGTTAATGTAAGAGAATCACATTACATCTAAATACCATGAAAATTTGAATATTATCCGGCCATTTAACAACATTTCCTATAATCTCATACCTTGAACACACAGCGTGTTGATTGGCGGAACACAGCGCCGCACTTTGTCTTAACTAGACCGAAACAAACATCAATGCGGTCAACGCAATCCGTGTGAGATTTGTACCCACATCCTACCCCTACAACAAGCAATAATGGTTAAACACGTCGTTAGGCAAGCTATCGATTGCTACGTTTACCTATCTACCTTTAAATATACTAAAGTTGTTTCTACATTATGAGGCCACATATAGAGAATACATTTATCAAGAAAATGTATCGCCTCCTTCATGTTTATTACATTTTGGAAGGAATAATAAAATATATTATATAGTAGCAAATGAGTTATACTCCACCCCACTTTCAGAACAGTTTTAAAATACTTCTGAATATTCAATTTACATATCTCACCACTTGTGGAACTCAATTTGATATCATGATCCATATTCCAAGTTTCTTGACACAAATTACGTCGTAGTAATTTAATCCTCGCCAACTTCGTTAATTTTATTTTTCCTTTGAATTAATTTAAAAATTCCTGCCGAGATCCAGGCAGTTATCGAACTCGGGACGTCGAAAACTTTCAGTGCCACTGCCATAGTATTATTAGCGAAGACATTTCAAGAAATTCAGATTTTTAAACTTGTGCGTGTCACTTTAATGAAAAATTTTATTTTAACGCTCGAGTTTTAGTATTTGGATTAAAGTAGTCTGACATATAAAACACCTTAAAGTTTAAAAGTTAGTAGTAAAAATCAATACCGTAAACGTTTAGTGTGCTTGAGAATCAAAGCTATAAAGCGTAGGTCGGTAGCAAATCGGTGGACGTGTCGCGGAACGAGACTGCAAGAAGGCTTTAGGAAGCGACGTGCGACAAAGTTTTTATTTCCCAAGGGATACACCGATCGTAGTGCCACCCAGGTGCTCCCCGCACGATGGAAACCCATATTATTTGTTTGAACGAAACTTTCTGGTCTCGTATCTGTCAAGTAAATCATGTCATACTATCAATTATTGAAAATTTTATTTGAGTACAAAATAAAAAATGATATTATACAATTATATTCGACAAAATATTTTTTTTCTGATGGCAACTTTGAAAACGTGGAAAGTTTCTTAGAGCGTGCAAATTGCAGTCTATAAATACCAAAATTTAATTTAAACATTTTGTCGTATATATATATCCTCCAATTAAAACAGTTCTTATGAAACGTTCAGCCATTTCACATTTTAGTGTTTCAAGAAAATTGTTCGCGTAAAATATAAACCGAAGATTGCAAAATTATTCCGACGTAAAGATGGCCGAGTGTTTTATGGTTATTTCTTTTGCCTTCTGGCCGAATTATACAATATGCAATGACGGTATAATATTCGAATCTATTTCATCTTACATTACAGTTAATCATCTACCAAATTTACTTCTCGAGGCATGTCGTGGCGCAGCGGCACGAGGTGCGATTGCAAAACCGACTGGTTGTGGGTTCGATCCACACTCGAGGAGATGAAATATTTACTTAAATTTATATTTCCATTTCTTCGCTCTGATGTCGAGGTTAAACGCGGCGTTGAGTTCTGCCACTCAACACGGAATGCCTCCAGAATTCGGCAGAAAGTGGGGAACGGAGTGTCTTAACACTAAGTTCCCTCTGCCTACCCTGCTGTGTGTGGGATACAACGTGAAGCTATTTTATTAAAAAAAATATTTCTTTCTTAGTACTAGATATGTTTAATGTTCCTTAGACGTACTTTCAATAAAAGGAAAAGTTAACACCAGCAATGTTCGAACGCTCGTTACCAATTGAATCGAATTAGATACGAGAATGTTTCGAACAAATGTGCCTTAGAAGCTGATGAATCTAATTTTTACGTCGGGAACCAGCAGCGTGTTCCATATGAAAATTATATTCCATTCTAACGCCAGCACGAGTTGAGGAGTTGAAATAAACTGTGTTGCCGTGACTCGCACACTGATCGGATGTGGGAAGACGCTTTATATGCGTGAATGGCGCATTTTTACCAACTTTATTTGATTAGATCATTGAATTACACATGCCGTATCCATTTCTAAATGTCATTTGTCATTAAAGTGAAGTTATTTTTTGTAAAAACGATGATATAAAACATTTGCTTATCATTATTTAATTTTAACTGACTATCCTTTGTTCTACTGGCTAGGTACTGCGTGGTTGGAATGTAAGTACCCTGACCCGATAAATATATATATATACAAAGAAATGCCTTACAAAAGATGTAATAATATTTTTTTCAAAATATGAGGAGTGGCACTGGATTAGATGGACACATTACAGAGATAAACAAACGAGCAGACAGATAGAAGTTACTCTTATTTTTCTTGCTCAAGTCTTCGTTTGAAGTTTTTACATGAAAGACTAACAAACGTTTGTTCTTACAAGATTTCACATCTTTAGGGCTCCGTACCTCAAAAGCGTACTCAAAACCTATAGACACCTTCTTATTGACCTACAGTTATGAAATTTGACGCGAAGTGAGAATTTATAGTACTAATAAAGAGAAAACCGCAAACTTAAGTTTGTCAACTTTTTTAATTTGTATTTTCCATTGACCTACAGTCCTAAAATTGGTCCAAACTCGGTGAGTCCAACTTGCACTTAACCGGTTTCATATTAACAACGTGAAAGAGTATCGAACATCGATCTTTACAAAATTTCACATTTATAATATTAAATATGAAACTATCTATAAATAAACATACCTGCACTTGTATTTATTGTCGTATACAAAAAAACCTAGTACGGGAGTTGTAATAATTTTCAACAATTCGCGAACTTATTGAATCGACCGTAGCGCTAACGTGGGAAGAGCGCATTTATTATGTCGAGTCACGATGCTCATTTGGGTATTAGAGATAAAATTAAAATTTACGCTATGCCCAAAGCAATTTGTAACCGCCCGTTCTACTTCACGCGGAAAATAGGCTTTGGTTTATCCACGTTTTACACTCATTTTCATAAGTGGCTTACATACAACATTGTGACAGTCGCGGTACCGGGACCGTTGTCGTTGGACCTACTCGTACCATGCTATGTTCGTATGTTATATATTATTAATATGGCGTTTTTTGTTTTGTAAATTGATTAAATTCAAGATCACTATGTTCATGTCTTAAATGCGTTATGAAGTATTATTGAGGGCGGCGTGGGGTAGGGACACAAGTGTTTTACTGTAACGCGTCGGTTGTAGGTTCCGATCCCGCTCGGGGGAATTAATTATTAATATTTTCATTTCTTCGCTCTGATACCTAGGCAAAACTGTGGCGCTAAGTTCCGCCACTCATCACACAATGCCTCGAAAATTCGGTGGAAAGTGGGGAACGGAGTGTCTTAACACTATATTTTTTCTGGATAAATAGCGTGAAGCTGATCAAAAATGTATAATTATAAGATTTATGCTTTGTCACATGTTGTTTACTTACATTTTTAATGGCCTGTTTAGTAAATTTTTTCTCCATGTTTGTAAATTTTTATACTTATTTAAATGTATATTTTGATTGTGAAAAAGAAAATATAATTTTCCAACAATTTAACAAAAAAATATTATGCATCAGCAAACAAGGTTTATATTTTCTAGAAGATATCTTCAATTACTTTTCATAGTTTAAGTTAAATATTTGGCTTTGCCTTGTTAGCAGAGCGGTAGAAATGAAAATATTAAATTACTGACCCCCGGAGTAAAACTGAACCTTCAACCGTTGCATTTACAACCACAGGGTCGTGCCACTACGCCACGATGGCCACGTATCATATACAAAAATATTATTTCAAATACTCAAACATCATCTGTTATGTAAACATAATACCTAATTGTTAAAAATTAAATCAGCTTCACGCTGTATCCCGCACACAGTAGGGTAGGCAGAGGGAACGTAGTGCTAAGACACTCCTTTCCCCACTTTCTGCCAAATTGGAGGCATTGCGTGTTGAGTGGCAGAACTCAACGCAGCACTTTGCCTCGACGATACCTAATTGTACGTGTTTATATTTTAATATAAAAGTTTAACATCCAAAACTAAAATTTCCTATGAACCCTATCCTTCAATTAGTTAAAAGACGCTGAATGAGAAATAGCAAGATAATTTGTCAATGAGGATTCATTGTTGTTTGGTTTAGTGTAACCCGCTGGAGTCTGATAAATGTCCTTTCAGAGTGCGCCGTCAGTCAAATCGCGGTTGCCTGCCCACAAGATATATAGTGGACCCAAGACTCGTCCCTGCGAAACCGCTCCAAATTACTTTAAAATTAACCATTTGTTGACCTATTGCTAAACTTTCGTTTATATCGTAGTTTTTTTTTCTATTTTCTATATATAAAGGTAACTAACTACATACATATACATATAAAACTTTTTTAGAAAACGTAGCTGGATTTGAAACCAAGTCCAAGCGTTCTCACCACTAAGCTTAAAGCGTCCTTATATCTTTTTTAAAAAAATAATTTTCTTGTCTTAGTGTGGAATAACACTTTAGAAATATCAAACAAAGGAATTACATTTTAATTATTAAATTATTAAGGAAACATTAGTTTTGTATAAATGCGATTTTAAATATATATTTAAAATCGCATTTATACAAAACTAATGTCGATAGTAATGTATTAATTACTATTAAAACGACGATATTCAGAATAATTTTTAAATTTGATCCAAACAAACAGCACTAGGCCCAATTGTCTAGTAAACACGCAACAGGGTCTCCTGTTGCATCTTTAACTGCCTACGATGCGTTGGTACTTACACCTCGAAATTATACGATAGAGAGAATAACAACAAAAGTTTTATATATTATATTATAACATACTGTATAATACAAACAACAAGGAGGCCTACATATATTGCAAGCTAAACCAAACAATATGACATATCACTTAATGTATTAGTTTGCTAATGTAAATTTTGCTTATTAAAATAGGTAGATAGAAAATAATTATTAGATATAAAACGACATAAATTTTATACAAAAAGTGTGGATACAAAGTAAAACATCCTACATTTTATTATTGTGTCTTTAGTTAGGTTATTTGGCAAATGTCGGAGAAAATGTAAAAAAAAACTTTTTTTCTATTATTTTTTAAATATAAATACAAATAGAAATATATTAAACTAATTAAAGACATACCGTTAGAAATTTCATTCGTTTCAGATTCGTTCAACCTCATCTATACAGCTTTAATTGTTTCGTTTTCCGTACAGAACTATGCGCTTAGTTTGACGTGGGTTACATTTAATGGAATACTAACAGTTTTGGAAGCATTTTCGACTTGGAGTGACCACAGCAAGCATCGGGGCAAACAAGAACAAACAAAGTAATTAAACACATCAAACGGGGCGAAATTGAAGCCCGCGATTCAAAGACCGGCGACCGTGGCCCGTCGAGTGCGATATACGGCCGGCGACCGCGGTAGTGACCACTCACCGCCTAATCCGCACCTATGAAACTTAAAATAATAATTAATAGGAAATGGACAATTTTAAATTTAAATGTATATTTGTATTAGGTTTCAGTAGTCTTCATTGTACATTGTAATATGGAAAAACGAAAATATTATGACGGTAGGTACTCGAAAACGCGCCTCCTCGATACCGTCTCGGACCATTAAACCATACGTTACATAACCATATCATAATCCAATCAAATTTATTTTAATACGATTGTTAAAATTTATTTACGCTGTTAGTATCTCTGTAGGGATCTTATTACAAATTTTCCAGAAATATACCAAAAAAATATTGTTAAAAATGATAATTTTACCAAGCTTCACCCTATATAGGAGAATAAGCAGAGGTACAATAGGCAGAGGTACCAGCAAACCTTTACCCTATTCAGGAAGAGAGTAAAAGTCAAACACAGTATACAATCAACGACGACGAACCTACCGTAGAAATTCGGGAAAAGTTAGGTTGGCAGATCTAGCCTCCCCGTGACTTTTTTTATCAATTGACTCAAGGAACACCTCCAGGGCAAGAAAGCCTTTTATGTCTCATTTGAAATACTGAAGGAAGTTTGCAATTTAAAAACGTAATTATGTTAACATAATAGTGTATGCTATATTACTTGCTCACTGTGAAGTGCGGATGTTTGAAAAGCTGCAAGTTCCTGTTCGTAGCACCGTCTGATGTTGATACAGTAACAATTCACTAAGTTAAATATATTTTATATTAGCATTAGCATCTTGACTATATTAAATCTAGATTTTATTTTACTGCTTAAAGATTGAAAATATATATTAAATGCAATAAAAAAAATATAAAACAAAAAAAATTAATGATAGAAACAAATAAAAAGTACAAAAAGTAAGAAAAGGAACAAAATTCATAATATGAGGTATACATATGTATACATAAATATAGTTAAGTTAGTATATCACAAAATTCTTCTAACGCACGAAACTAAATAAATAAGAAGAAGAACTGCAAAAGATATTTCTCGTTATTTATAGCATTTGATACAAATCAGTAAAAATGAGAAGTTAATTAACTACAAATAACTAGCGGAGCGGAACGCAATAGATGCGTGTATTTCATCGGATTACACGCGGCTATCAACGCCGGCCGTACACGGCCAGTCCCGGGTTGTCGATGCTTAATTAACTCCTAACGTAAAACTACCTCAATAATTTTATCATAATCAGCTTAAGCCTACTGATAACACTATATTATTTACTATGTATTAATACTGTTTAAGGTTTAATATCAGAATATGCAATTTTTGGTGAAAATAGAAATTCTAATATCATAACTCATACTGTATGCGGTAAATCGTTAGAATAAATGAATAGAATTATTATTGTTGTTATTTTGTTTAACTTTACTTTATATAGATATATAGTAAATATATTTATTACTATACATATTCTATAAAACACATTAATTGATCAACAAATACTTTGTAGATTTTGAAATCTTTAACAGAAAAAGGCTTTCATAAAAAAGATAAAATTACTTCAGTCCGAGTACCGCGAGAAGGTTAGCTGACGCCTATGGCGTGACTTTGTATAGATTGTTTTTAAAAACCGGTCAAGAACGAATCGGACTTGAATATGAAGGGTTCCATATTAACAAACACAAACACATATTACCACCACCACTATATTAATCTTGACATTTTATTTTTAACACTTTTTACCATTTTAGAAGCCAATATCACAAAGTTTTATTTAATTAGAAAACTTTCTTAAAACCTCCATAATATTCAGAAAGATCTATTTAATATAACACCCCAAACGGCATGCTCTGTTGATTTTTTTTTCATCCCTCTGTTATATGTATGAAGTGCTACTCTTAATATTTTTATTTTTCAAAATCATACTATATCATTTTGAGGCCAGTCGTGGCGCAGGGGCACAAAGCGTGACTATAAACGCGACTGGTTGTGGGTTCGATCCCCACTCGAGGAAATGAAATATTTATTTAAATTCATATTTCGGTGTCGAGGCAAAGGGCGACGTTGAGTTCCGCCACTCAACACGCAATGCCTCCAGAATTCGGCTGAAAGTGGCGAACGGAGTGTCTTAACACTAGGTTCCCTGTGCCTACCCTGCTGTGTGCGGGATACAATGTGAAGCTGATTTATTTTATTTTATCATTTTGTAGCGGTTCATAAACTATACACATACTTTCTAAATTGCGACTATGAGTATACAGTAGACATCTAGTCCAATACTCGGAGAGTAAAATGACTGTGACATACGGACGGATAGACAGACAGACGGATATTATGAAATAGTAAGGGCTCCATTTTTTGCTATTTGTCTACGGAAACATTTTTATTCTATTACAAAATGATTGACTATTAATTGACGAAACGATATGACAAAAAAACATCTTAAAAGTTGTTATATATCTTTTATGAATATTGTCATATTTACATACATGTATATCAATCTATAGCTTATCAATTTTATTCTAACAAAAATAAATCCAAAGGTAATATAAAACACATAAAACACCTAACAGGAGACAACAAAAACAATCCACTTATCGTGTAACGTTGTCATCGGGCTTGCATTATCGATATTTTAAATACAAAATCCAAAGGCAGCTCGGACCCCAGCGAGCGCTGACACAGCCCGGTCTGACTAATGTCTCGCATTAATATCCCCAGTAATTAATTGTTTGCATGTCCGCGAAAGATCTGCCGCCGGAAATATTCCACTTTAAAATAAATTAACGAACCAACACCGACCACGTATTGGACCAGGAATGCGTTAATCGCTGTTTGGTTTCCAGGAATTCTACTGTTGTCGTCTAAATATGTCATTCTTTTGTTGTAATTATAAATTTTAAGTGTACATTTCGTTTTTAAACTTGTGTTGTTTTGTTTAATCAAGGAAATGATAATTTTGCAAAGGAACTGTGATTTGAATCTGTTGATTGTGTAATATTTCTTACATTCCTACAAAAGTAGTAATCGTTATGTATTTAACTAATATTTTTAATTTCTTTACATTAAATTATAATTTAACTAATTTATCTTCATTACATTAACAACAATTTTATTCTACGCAGTCGATATTAATTTTAAATTATTAATTAAATCGATTTAGTCAATATTATTTAACCACATAGCCTGAAAAGATACGACATTTGATTTCACCCTTAATTGGCAATCGTGACAAAGCAAAAAGCGAAAACTGTTCGGGACATTTCAGTAGTAGTATCTACTGACGAAAATGTATACCGCATCAATATACCTACACCTAAAGTATAAAAATCAATTTCACAACCAGTAAAACAGTAAAGTGCTAGCCTGAGCTCGATAAGCAGAAAAATAAATTATGATGCGGATTAAAACAAAATAAGCCAGTTTGTAAAACACGAGGAAGGTAATTTTGTCCACTCGATGGATACTCGCCCTCTGGAAGTGCCCTCGAGCGGGATGGATCGTAAAATATACGACACTCCAATATATATGGATGGAAGCAGCCCGTTTATGCCCACTTAGAAAAAATGTTGGCTTAATTCAGCACGTCGTTACCCCTCCTATCCCCATAAATATAAGCGAGCGATTCATGCGGTTTTATCGTCAAGCATTCAGTCAGTGAAATAAAGACTTCGACGCTGTAATTAGCCATCGCCTTATTTTTATTTCAATGCTATGTCAAAAGTCAATTTGAAATATTGAATACTTCAAGTCTACGAAGGGGTAATTGGTATAGTTCAACTTTTATGTTTTCCTTTACTAATTTAGCCTTTTAAATGTACTAGGTTTTTAAGGATGTTGTCATTCTACGATGTATATGGTTTTCTTTAAATTTATTTTGTGCATTGTAGGGTGAGGGAACCTGCGACTCCAATGTTAAGACACTCCATTCCAATTAAAATAGCTCCGTTCCCCATTTTCCGAATTCTGGAGGTGTTAGTACGTGTTGAGGCACACATTGTGCCCCTGTGCCAAGATTGGCCTTAATTTCCTACCTACTACAGAGTAATCTACACAATTCTATTTTTATATTCTATACACATTGTACTTACATCTATATTGTTCACAAAACGCTTTATGACGAATGTATAAAAAAAAGTCAAACCGTATTCAAACAGGCAAACATGAGTTTTAATATTGACTGAAACTCAAAACAATCAAATACGCATCGGCCATTAAACAAGCCGACGAATCCGCAAAACTCATGTACCTACTTACAAATTTATTTTAGCGGAAATTCTAAACAACGGTATCCCGAGTTCCCATTGGTATTTCAACAAAGCCTGAACTTGTAGAGGTATTTGAAATTGTTTACAAAATTCAATCCTAAAGCTTCGAGCCAGATTAAATCTAATTTCAACTTCAAGGTAAGTCTGAAATAAGTCTTCATAAAACCGGAACCCTTTGATTTAACCCGCCCAAAAGTTAGGCAGGCTGATTGCCCGAAAGTTAGTCCCACTTGTTTTGGCGCTGTCTTTTTCCGTCCCTGAAAAAATAAAATGAAAACAAACAAAAAAGCAAAGAGTCAACGGTCCACAAAGTCGCGAGTACTCAAGAACCGTTCGATTAAGAATAAACTTTTCTCATTACGACTAATTCACCTTAATTTTGTTCGTGACACAAACAAATATCATAATTAAATCATTTTAAAAAATAACTATAACTTTTAATGATGTTTATAGGCATCGTCGAAATTTATATAACAAGTATCTCTACACAATATTTGTCTTCTTTGTTTTAGCTATTTTTTGCCAATTTAACAAATATAACTCGAAACGTTCTCTATTTAGAAACTCTATAATTTAACAAACGAATGTATATCAATAGGGAACTTCCAGATAGAAGTCAGCCAGCGTTCATTTTTGTAACGCTTCATTTGCAACACAACTTTTAACTTGTTCAAGCAACGCTCCAACTCCGAATTTTCCCAAAACGAATACTTAGTAAGCAAACCCTGTTCAAAGTTTTAAAAATACAGACGAATTGTTTCCCAACTCTATTTCTTGAACCATTGTTCTGCATCTTACACTAAGACGGTGAAAAATTAATGATGTTAGAGATCTATATTTAATTTTCAGCACATACGTTATCTATATATATAAAAGGACTTGTGCTGACTGACTGAGGTAAGACGCACGCAGAGCCGTAACCGCTGATGGTAGAAAAGTGAAATTTGGGCAGATGTTTATTTTCATATTCTAGACATCCACTAAAAAGGGAAATTGAAAAATTTTAACCCTAAATGGATGAAATAGGGGTTGAAAGTTTGTATGATTTTTTTTTTAATCTGTATCGATTTTTATAAAATTTGAAATTCAGACTCTTAAAGTGTTTCGTGGTTTTTTTTAGAGGTCACTCTTAATAAGCGGGCGAAGCCGCGCGCGCCGTCTGGTATATATATATACATATGTATTTAAACAAAAATTAAGTAACTGATTCTTATTGTTATGTTTAATTTTATTTGTTAGAAATAAGAAGAGAGTTGATTTAATCCAACCCTGGATTTTTACCTATCAGAACAGAAATGGAAATCGTTGAACGATGTCAAATCTCCGCGCACTGTAAAGGTAGTAAAGAAATTTAATATTAAAAAAAAATTAAATCATCTTCCCGCTATATTTCGCTCACAGCAAGGTACGCAGAGGGAACCTAGTGTTAAGTCACTCCGTTCTCCAATTTCCGCCGAATTCTAGAGGCATTGCGCGTTGAGTAGCGGAACTCAACGCCGCGCTTTTCCTGGACACCAGAGTGAAGAAATGGCAATATAAATTTAATTGAATATTGCATTCCCTCGAGTGGAATCCACAACCAGTCACGTTTACAGTCACACTTTGTGCTTCTGCGCCACGACTGGCTTAACTATCTAAATAAGTTTAACAACAAATAATTATATTTGTTGTTAAACTTATGGCTTACGAATAATCACAGAATCTTCACACTACACTCCTTCCTCCTACCCTAGTATGTGTGGAAGATGTTGAATTTGTATTTTTTTAAGTAATGTAGTATAAATCTAAAATATATATTTAAATTTAAAAATTGTTTCCTGTTTACCGGTAACAGTAAACAATAGATTTTTCTTACGAATTTTATTAAATGCCATTTGTATTATACTTATAAATGTAAAATATATTATTTTTACATTCTGATATGAAAAGCTGACGGAAACGGAAAGGACTCAGCAATAGACACGCGTGAGCAGCTAACGTTAGTTTTGTCGCCTGCTGTTTTAAGTACGGAACACTTTGAGTTTGTCGTCGAGCCAAAACTAAATAAATCACTGTTTGATTGTTACTACGTATTTATATTATTGTTTTTTAAGATTAATTTTTATCTAGGATTAAAGATTAAAATTAAGAGATTAATTTAAAGTTAGCTTATTAGTTTTAAGCTGAAACAGTGTTTGACTTAATATCTTTATTATTTCACAAGTTTCTCGGAGTTTAGCGAGATCTACTCCAATTCTGTAGCTCCACATTCCACTTAGTTTAATATTCAATCTATAATGCAAGCTCAATTTCGTGTACATTATTCCTGTATTCTATTTTTATTATTTGAAAATCGCTTCTTTAGAAAGCGCGCCTTGGGTTTTGTTTGTTTTTCTATAGCCAAGTTCATAAATCTCTTCTTGCCATATATATTTTTTGTTCATTTTTAAACCAAACAAGTGATTTTAATATTGTTTTCGATATAGTTATTTAGGCATTTATTATCACGACTATTATGCATTTAAATAAAAATTCCATTGCACATTCCATAAAACATAACTAAAATCTATACTTTTTATAGATTTTAAATTTGCTTTGTGAACTGTGCTTTTTTCACATTATTCTACCACGTTTTGATAAATTGCTAAAAAAAAACATTTTTTGTGTCACTTGAAATAAATAGATCTTATATTATTCACTAAACACTGTTACTGGGCTAAATGTATTATGACTAATACTCGTGCCTACATATATATGGTAGTATTAGTAGTATTAAGATTGAAAAAAAAAAGTATTAACTTGTATTATAATAGTTATTTCATAAATATATATATTATAGTCAAACATGTAGCATCTTTAACAACACTATTATCAAAATATTATCATACCTACTGAGGCCATTCGTGGCGTAGGGGCACAAGCGTGTCCCTTAAACGCGACAGGTTGGGTTCGATTTCCACTCGAGGAAACATTAAATATTTTCTTTTCTTCGCTCTGGTTCCATGGAAAAAAGCGCGCCGTCGAGTACCGCTATTCAACACGCATTGCCTCCAGACGTCAGTGGAAAGTGGGAAGCGGAGTGTCTTAACATTAAGCTGCTTCTGCCTACCCTGCTACATGCGGGATATAGCGTGAAGCTGAAGATACCTACTTGACTTATCACCGATTTGAAAACTGTGTACTTGAAAAAAAATTGTAAAGCTGAACAATGTTGTGTTATTATGTCTAGGAAACGACATTTTACCATTCGAAAGTATAAATAAACCTTGGAAAATTTTTTTGATCATTCAAAAAACACGATAAAAAAAATAAAACAGTCGCTTTCGACAATACTTCCCTATGTACGCGGGAGTCATATCGCCCATTGTCGTTGCAGTCGCACGTAGCACGTAAAGCAGACATTAAACTAAAAGCGATTTTCAAAAGCCTCACGACGCTAACAGGAAACGCAATAGAAACCTACCCAGGATCGGGATTTCTGACTGCTTACTCATAAATACTTGCACTTAACCGCGTCTGGCATCGTACGCTTGGTTAAATATATTAGCATTTCATAGTTGAGTGTTAAAATAACACGATTGTGTTTTTAGATGGAGATATAAATAATCGCGTGAACGCGTCATGAATATTCTCATACGATACCTCTATTTAAGCAATTCTGAGAATCACGGAATATATCTTAAATGTGATAAACCTAAAAATGTAATTTTAAAAAAACATGTCTCTTTTGAGGAGCAAAATAAAAATAAAACATTAAATTGGCTTGTTTTAATAAAGCGACCTTTTTCGCACCTTTACAAGATAATCCATAGCGATTATAACGTGTTATTTTATCCACGATCCCTCGACCCTGCAGATGGATGGAGCAATCAGTCTGACCCTGTCCGGGCCCATGCTGACATGGATTTTGCAGAGTCCCTTCGAAGACAATTTATGGATCACACGCTGTAAATCTACTAGCTCTGTTTACGAAACATATAGCGTTGATAACGCATGATATTGGCCCAATTGATTTATTTCAGTACGCATACTTTGTAAGGTGAAACAAAAAGGAAGTCGGTCCAACAAGACAAAGTTAATATAAGAAGGAAGCAAATGAAACGAAAATTATCGTCGAACGTGAAGGGGATGACGATTGCCTCACCTGTCCCCGTAGAGCTGATTTAAAGCCACGCTGCTAATAAAATAAGCTGCCTAATAAGAGATGTTCCTGTAGGGAGGAAATCGCACAATCGATCAAATAATTTAAATAATTCTTCATCATCATCATCATATCATGAGAAGTGCGTTATATTTTTACTCAACTATATAAAATGAAGAGGCGAGCGTCTCGTAACAACTGTAAATGTAAAGAGTATACTGTTGTATATTACATTATTCTTTTAAGCTTAGATATTGTATTTGAGGCCGGTCGTGGCGCAGCGGCACGAGGTGTGACTGCAAAACCGACTGGTTGTGGGTTCGATCCCCACTCGAGGAGATGAAATATTTACTTAAATTTATATTTCCATTTCTTCGCTCTGGTGTCGAGGTTAAGCGCGGCGTTGAGTTCTGCCACTCAACACGCAATGCCTCCAGAATGCGGCAGAAAGTGGGGAACGGAGTGTCTTAACACTAGGTTCCCTCTGCCTACCCTGCTGT
>JAATLQ010029818.1:0-36755 GCA_013421005.1 Heliconius erato x Heliconius himera | reverse complement strand
ATTGTAAAACCATGAACACTCTTACTTAGGGAAAATTAAATAAAACAACGTAATAAAGTAGAGTTGCTTTTGTTTTTGAAAGTTATAAGATGCACACTGCAACTTCCAAACTAACTTTCTCATATATATTTATATATATAAATAGATACAAATTAATTAAGATAGAGGCCAGTCGTGGCGCAGGGGCACAAAGTGTGAGAGTAAACACGACTAGTTGTGGGTTCGATCCCATTCTCTTAAACATCTCTAATATTCCACTCTAGGAAATGAAATATTTATTTAAATTTATATTCTCATTTCTTCGCTCTGGTGTCGAGGCAAAGCGAAGCGTTGAGTTTCGCCACTCAGCAAGCAATGATGTCTCCAGAATTTGGCAGAAAGTGGGGAACGGTGAATATTAGCTTTAGGTTCCCTCTACCTACCCAGCTGTGTAAGAGATACAGCGTGAAGCTAATATAAATTAAGTTAAAAATCTTGACGGGAACTAACATTATATGGAACATGATAATTACGATAAAATATTGAACTCATTTGTGAATAGATGAGAGGGAAATATTGTATTGTTAACTATAACTGTCTTTTATGACTTTTAAGTTTAAATCGTGTACCTACATTGAATGCAGAATTAGACCTATTTACAGGGTAGGTACGAAAAAATGCATTAAGCCATAGCTATATAACATGTATTCAATAAATATATTTTTAACTGCGATTCCCTAAAAATGGAATGTAAACAAATACTCATATCAAAATAACTCTAAACAAGATATACTTCTCACTGATTATGATTATGATATATCAAAAATAATATTATAATCAGTAAGAAGAAAAAGGTGAAAACATCGATGTCTAAACTTTCCAAGTTACAACACTAACCCCACACCCGAGTTCAAGCGTCGACAGTTTTCACCCCGTTTGGGGCGCGTTTTTACGGAGTCCACTCTTCGACCCTTCAACGACAACAAACATTAGGCTCAAACATCGCTTGCCGTGTTGAGCTCTACGATTTTCGGCTTGTTCTAACTTCTGTCATACAAATCTATTCTTCACTTTAACATGATACTATAAACTTTCTGCATTTAATGATATATTATACAGCAGGAGTTTTCTTAAGTTTGTGGATATTAGATATATTATTTTCTCCTTAAAATCTTATGCATTTTGAGTACTTTTGTACTATATAGATTTTTTTGTATGAATTATAATTAAAGGTAAAATGTTGTTTTGATTAGTCCTTGTTAGCATTGCGGGAATATTTGATTGGTTTTCCCAAAAAACGTACAATCCCAATTAAAATTTTCTACGCGCATTACCGTTGTGCATTATCTGTCAATCACCCTGTTTAGATCACAGTAACTATGCCATAAGTCATAGAACCTTGTAGTTGTTACAACAACACAGTTTAAACTATAATAAAACCGAATCAGCAAATGGAAACGAAAGAGTATGGTAAAGTATCGTCGCCGGTAAATGCCGTCGTAGCCGCGTTATTTATACGCCGCTTTTGAAACGGTTCCGCTTTTAACGGCACTTTTAAGTGCTGCCCGTGGCCGGCCGGCGTCGTTGGTCGTAACACACGCTCTTATTTACGAGAGATGAGCGTTTTTTTTTTCGTTTCTATCTATTAACAAGTTGTGACTTGTTGAGACAACGTATAAAAATTTGAACGTAGCGTCCTTTTTATATGTTATAAGTTAATGATTTTTTTTATACGTTTTCTTAATAAGTATTTTTCTTTGCTATGTGTGGATAGAATAATTCTTTTAAATTAAAAAAAAATAGTTTGATTTAATTGCTGTAATGTTTGAGTGGTCACCGTAAATATTGTACAGTTTTGTATCACGATGAATGTATACGCAGTTTAAAATGATGCTATGTGTTTCCTGAAAAAATCGTATTTCTACATTCACCTTAAAAATATATGGCTGTTTATATCGCAAAAACCACGTATTTCGGCGAAAAACGGTACTTCCGGTTGACCTACAATTATGAAGTTTGGCAGCTGGCATCTACACGTAATACTAGTTCGGGAAAAGATCTGAAATTCCATACAACGTGACATTGGCGAAATGATTGGTGGTCCACGAGCATGCTCGAAGCGCCATAAATTAAGAACTGAACTGAAAAAATCTGAAAACTATATTATGATTAAATACTAAAAAATAAAACCTTAAATGTGAGGCAAAATTTGGTATTAAAGCCGCTAGTTCAAGTGAGGTATCAGATGAAAAGGCCCTGGCTAAGCTAAGCTGGAATATCAGAAAATGCTCAAGACCTCCAATTTTTGAAACAGTTGAGCTCGACTCTCGCTTGTTTTTTTTTTAATTATACCTAGATTAGATGCGTTTCTTAATACCAATAACGCAAAGGATTACTAACAGTTCCTAAAGCTCTGGAAAGTACTCGTCCAAATACTGATGTTATTGATTTATAATAAAAATACAAATAATAATATAATAATAATGATTGTAACATTCAAAAAGTTGTCATTACTATTTCAAACGTGTAATAAAATAACAGATCACGGTTTGCTTTAAAAACGCTTAGCTTCTCTCACGTTAAGTGCTATTGCCAGTTAAATACTTTAAACGCACGAAACACTTTTTAATGGATTCAGAAGGAAAAATACGGTTTTAAATTATTTTTGTTTGCTTTACTAGTATCAGTGCTTCAATTAATATAAATAATAAATAAAACCGGGAAAAAATTGGGACATATGTATGTTTTTTTTTCAGCTTCACGCATGTAACAGAATAGGCAGAGTCTAAGGCACTCCGCTCACTCTTCTCCCCTGAATTTTGGAGGCATCGCGTGCTGAGTGGCAGAACTCAGGGCCGCGCTTTGAAAATATTACATATTTAATTTCCTCGAGTGGGAATCGTACCCACAACTTGTCGCATTGACAGTAACACGCTTGTGCACCTGCGCCCGACCGACTTCAAAAGGCCTGTATGTATATGCAATTGGAAAAGAAACAAAAAATTAAAAAAAAAAAAAATAGCTTCACGCTGTATCCCGCACACAGCAGGGTAGGCAGAGGGAACCTAGTGTTTCTGCCGAATTCTGGAGGCATTGCGTGTTGAGTGGCAGAACTCAACGCCGCGCTTAACCTCGATACTCTGGTATCGAAGAAATGGAAATATAAATTTAAGTAAATATTTCATCTCGTCGAATGGGGATCGAACCCACAACCAGTCGGTTTTGCAATCACACCTCGTGCCGCTGCGCCACGACCGGCCTCAAACAAAAACTAGACATATTATAGAAAGTGTGATGAAACAAAAGACTGATAAGCTAAGTTTTGATTTCATAATATTTCCGCGAGTGTTTATGAGTGTGTGCTGTGTAACATATGTGCGGCAGACGTCGGTCGCCACTTGGAGCCTCGCTCTCCTCGTGTCCAACAAACTCGTTAAAAGTTCGCGAAACAACGGAAGTACCGTTACTTGGAGACACTTGCGACTCCAGACGTTAAGTAGAAAAGTATAACACGACAATAATATGGAACATTTTGTTACCAGACAAAACTAACTTCTTGATATTTAAGCTGGGTAGGTAGGTAGTGGTAGGTAGGTAGGTAGATAGGTAGGTAGATAGGTACTGGTACGTACGTACTCGGTGAGTTCAAAGTTTTCAATTTTCTTAGTTGCGAAGACATGCCAACTATTGTAATAAAAAGGGAAGATGACTTCGCGTCGCAATAATTCTTGTTTTCTTTGAAAATTCTGTAATACAATATTTCAATTTGAATTTTATTAAGTTGACAATATAAGGTGGGTGCATACTGTGTAATTTAAATTGCTATTAGATTTTAGAAGTACGTCAATCGTATACTTTTGTATAACTGGTGACCACGTTCATGTGAACACATTCGTTTACATGGACTTTACGACCACTTCCACACCACCTCCATTTACTACTCGGTGACATTCAAACTAGACCCATAATTTAGTACTGACTACCATAATGAGGCCATCGTCTGCCATATGAGAGGTACAGCGTAAAGTGGACAAAGAAACAAAACTACTACAATGTACTGCAATTTTGCTAAAGTGCCATTTCCTATTTCGATAATATTCATCTTTTATGATCTTTCATCAGATGTTTCAGATCTTTAAAATCACGCTCAACAACTTTTGTAAGGCAAAATTTAATTATTTCTTATAACTATTATAGGATTATTTTGATTACACCAGATCCTGGTATAGCAATTCAACAAAAAAAAACATTCAGCTTCGTTCATTAATTCAGAAGACGTGTGTACACAAGCAGACAAAAAAAATTGTAGTAGAAAAAAAATTCAAGTCTCGTCCGTCTTCTATTACAATATTTTCATTGCCCTGAACGTTGGTTTCGTAAACATATTTAATGTACAGACACACTTATTTTTAATAACAATATTAATTGAAAAATCATCTTACTTAAGTCCAATTATACTTCCTACCAACAGATACAGTACAAAAATTTCAATTACCATCATTTTTATTACAAAAATAAAATAAAAAAATTGCTGAAAAGGACTTACAAAGAACAAAAGCGATTCAGTAAAGGCTTCGCGAAAATTATAAATATCCGGGGGCTCACTAACTGCCCTAGTATTCCGTTAAGAGGATTCCCAAAGCAGTAAATTGCGTGCCCAAAGTATTTACGAGACAAGCCCTCGCAGCATTACAGCGGCTATGTGCATACATTGTGGCTCGCGCATTTTACAAAAATTCGACATGACAATAGGCTATTGTGCATATATTATACATATTTTACTATCTGTGTATACACAACCTATTTGCATATCTTTTACATGAGTTTGTGTTTTATTATTAATAGTTGTATACAGTAAATTAATAAAACCGTCAAAGATCGACATTAAAAATAATAAACATTTGATAGTGGAGAATGGAGTGTAAACATAGTGGAGAATGGAGTGTCTTAACACTAGACTCCGTTTGACTACCCCACGTGAGACGTAAAGATAAAAATAATCCGTGTAAAATTTTTATGTATTAGAACTATACTACATAATTTTAATGTATTGCAATTCCACCTTCACCATAGGGGCACTTGGGGTCAGTACCCAAGGCCGGTGAAACGGGTGGTCCCAAATGATCTGTAAATAGCTGCAACGTAGTCTTTTATAGTTTAGCAAATAAAATAGAAAAGTTGAAAAGAGGGTCACCATCTTACCATGTATCTGTAGTATTCAGGTAAAATAGACTCCAAGTTACAAGGCACCTTGCTCTCAAACAGAAATGATGACAACAGAAATTCTAGAATATGAACCTGCATAATACATATAATGTAGAGACTCTAACCATATTAGCTTTAAATTCTCATTTTTGTAAATTACTGTAAGCAAATTTTCATTATAGTTGTTATAAGGTTTGTTCGTATGGACTATAATAGGTTCATACAATAGAAAGAAAAATAAATTAGCCATAAAGCATGAAAAGCCGACTGTAAACTCGACGGTTGTGGTGTTTTCATTCTTTGGCAACAATGCAAAGAAAGTGCGGCGTTGAGTTTCGTCACTCAACAGGTAAACAACAAGACTTGAGCGTGTTGCTCAAATCAAAATGCCTCAACAAACAAGTATAGGAGGAAAGTGGGGAACGTAGTGTTTTAACATATAGGTTCCTTCTGCCGATCCTGCTATACGGGGGATAAATTAAAAAATAATAATAATAAGGAATAAATTAGTTAATTAAATAGGATAATTATTTAAGTAGAGATTTTTTTATCTTTTTTCTTTGATATAAATATGTAATATCTATCCAAAAATCTTTATTTTTGTAACATTATTTTAGTAGAGAATGTTTGTGAAAATATGCCTAAAGGAACATTCGAGTGTATATAAAAATCAAAGACGCTGGGATTCCTAAGTTCAAACGCTTATGGAAAATTTCAGTTTTTGTAAAAATATTTTTAATTTCGTTCGTTCAATTAACTTTTATCAGTAGCCTTTTTGTAATTGTAGATATATGTACCATAATTTAAGTAGTAAAATTATATACGAGAGCATTATTATAAAAAGATTCAACAAAATATATATTTTTTATAACATACTTAATCAATAATTTTAATAATAATAAAAACTCAATCAACTACCTATGGTTTAATAACAACAAAAAAAGTGATTGTTGTTATTTTTATTTTCATTTTGCAGTAGGACTGGAGCCGATGACAAAAGAAAAATAAAAACTGTTCGGCGCACCGCCCAGCGATAATAAATTCTTGGAATTTGTGGCGTGGGAAAGCCATGGAAATCGCAGACCAGCGGTGTACTGTCGCAAACCTCGGCTGGCCAGCCATTAAAAATAGTTATAGTTTCAAACTACTGCCTACAAATATTTATTTATGTTTCAAATCTGACGTATAAGCGTAATATAATCAGGTCCTTGGTGGTGGTCCTTAAAAACTAATCTTTAAAAAATCTTTTATAATATAAGTATATCGAAAAAAAAAATGTGTTTAAATCTATACCGTTTTCCCTCTCAGCACGCTAGCGATAAAGCATGAATCTAAAAAAATATAATCTTTTGATAGCTTGCATCCAAACTACATCATAGTTTTTCATATTGTAGAAAAAAAACTGAATTTACGAACCAATTAACCACATTCTCCATCATCTTTATATTTTCATCCATATTTCGTAATTTCTGGTTCTGGCAAAAAATAAGCAATTTAAGTATTATTTACGTAAACTATATTTGTAAGAAATCTTTATAATTTCGACTATATAAAAAATTAAGTAACAATATTTTAATGAGAAAATTGATTTGATAGCGACATTTCAAACGCAAAGTTAGACTATCGTAAGAAATTGTGAAGGTTGTAGAAAGGCAAAGATTAGTTATTTTATTTGAATAACAATTTTGATTTTTTTTGTATTCTATAAAAAAATATTTAATTGAAAAAAATATATATGGAAGCAATATACCTAATTTTAATAAATTGACGTGTAATATCTTAAAATAAATAGTTGAAATATCACTTATTTGATATCAAATGAAAGAGAGCTAAACGTTTTTAAAATATTTAGTCTATATTTTTCTACGTAGGTACTATTTAGAGAAATAAGCAAAATAAATTTTCTTTCCCATTTTTTTGTCCAAACACGATATTTAATAAAAATAATTTTGTATGACTTACATCTCGAAAATAGGAAAATTACGGACCTTGCAATATAGGGTACAAATAGTAAGGACCAGTTTCGGTTTCGGCCGAACCTGAGAGCAAAGCCGAATGTTCGGTTTCGTCTGAAAACCTTGTTTCGGTCGGACACTTAGGATTCAAACAAGAATTAAACCACATAATTCACACATAAAATTTCTGACAAAATACTCACATTGACAACACTAAAATTTTCAAGTTCATATGACGTTTAATAATATATAATGTACAATAATATATTTAGATTAATATATAAAATGCCGAAACAGAGGACGCTTACCTTACTTGTACATTTTGCTTTTTTATAAAAGTATCTACCAGCTTTAAGCACCTTCCTCATGCAATACTGAAACATAGTAACTTTACCTTGCAGTTTTTGCCTTAAGTTAACTTTTTAAACCAGAGTCCATCGTGATAAAAAAAATGTCTCAGTCTCAGTCAGAATATCTCAGTAAGATCTGCTTGAAATATCTATCCATCTACAAGATATTCCAATAGCTATTAATCTCTAGACTTAGCGTAGTAAAACTTTAATGAGACCTGTCTATTTAGTGTTTTAAGATGTGATTTACGAGAACGTTGTAACTTTCTCTTGGCAGTGATGAAGGCTACCCATTTAGTTACGGAAATTCACAAGCTTTTTGTAGTGGAAGTCGTGTCACTGTAAAACTATAACTTTTAAAGTATCCATTTATAAGACTTTTTACATAAGTAATACAATTAGAATCATAAAAAAAATTTGTTTAGCGTTTTTAAGTAGTAGGTTCAATTAAATTCTCTAATTATTTTCCTTCAGCCAAACTAGAACAATTTTTCATTACACAAATGATGATGAGAGCATCAGTAGAGACTGAATACCAACCAAACATTACCGATTTTTTGAAATGTAAATAGAACAAAAGATATTTTTTTTATCTATATGTAGGTATACCTACTTTTTAATTTTAAATAAAAAATTATACCTTATAAACAACTTAGTAATTATAATCTATTTGATATTAACTTCTATATGAGCAAAAATCTACGTTAAAGACATTGCAAACTCTAGTAGGAAAGCAGACTACAGAGTGCTAGCAAAAGGGATTAATGTCAGGATGAGCTAAAATGTTCAATTTAGATCATTTACTTGGGCAATAAGTAACGAGTACATGTTAGTTTGATTCACAAGATAACAAAATTATTTTTAAAATTTATATTAAAATTTTAGATATTTTCAAAAATACATTTCGTATATGCATTTTTGTAGCACTTATTTTTTTAGTTCGTTATTAATAGGACTTCTTAGAGTTGAAGCACTTTTCAACAATACATGTAATAATAACCCTTATAAACATGTTAAGAGCTCATATAAAATGACCAACAACGATTACAAATAATAGCAAAATATAAAAAATGTTTGTGTCAAAAATGTTCATTCATCTATAAAAAAGTTTCTTTGCTTTCTTCTATTTGGATCTGAAAATTGAGCGATGATTTTATTTAAATATTTCTCTCTGTTAACTCCACGTGTTGCAAAACTTGCAAATACTGGTCACATTTTTGTAGTCATACTACTGAATTGCTAAACACTGCGCCATCTAGTGACGCATTTATTTATAAATTGTCTTTAATCCACAAAAAGGAACATTTTTTTATTTAGAAATGAGCTGTGGAAAAAATTGTAGATTTACTAAAACAAAATCATTAATCAAATATAAATACACATTTATCCTCATAGAAACTTACAACTATTAAAAGAAAACAAAAAGTATGGGGTAAATGAAATAATTTTATTACAAAACATTTTATTATCAACAAATTATTACAGAATAATAAATCTAATCACAATATCAAATTACAAAATATCTATCGAAATACAAATTCAAAACTTGGCTTACTTTACCTACTTGAAGTCAGTCAAGTATTTAGGTCCGTAACGTTGTCATAATATTTTCATAGTAGAATATTGTTATTCTTTATATTCTCTTCTAAAATACTGCAAGTTTTTGGTACAAAAGACGATTCGTTCAAATTGTTAAACAACTTTAAAGGTTCATGTTATGTATACCGAGATTTAAAAAACCTCTATGAAATATATTATTTAATGTCATAAAAATATAAATAAATTATTCTCAAATAATGTTTAAAGAAATCGACCCGTAAAGCACATATTTCTGTCAAATAAAACGCGCTCAGGTCAAAATAGTTTAACAGTATAAAAGACGCGAAAAGACAATTACAATACACATATAAATAAAAAGTCAATAACTTTCAAATATCACCGTCATACAACTATGTCTAAAAATTAAATCTAATTAAAGAACAGGTACCTAAAAGAAACCTTACATCAAAAATCAGCTTACATCAGTCCATTATATATTACACGACAAGAAAACAAGCACACTGGTAAATGCAACAAAAAAAATGTCCATACACACATACATAGCATTTCATTGAACACATTTACGAAACTGTCAATAATTAAAATCCTATTTATTTTTAATAATCATATTACATGGAATTAACAGATTAACACTATATATATTTAAAATTATTAAAATGATATTTTAACTTGATGATATGCCAGCTAACTCGTAAATCGTATCACCTTTCAGTTGCTGCAAGCTCGAAACTTTAGCTAAAGTTACATCTAAATATTTATTATAAACTGCTTTGTACTTAGAATTATCAACATTTGTTACTATTTTAGCAATTTTCCTAATAATTGGCTCAATATGTTCTAAAGTATACCCTGAATAGTAGGACATTGTGGGTGTCCAAACATCTGATAACTTCTTGTTTGATAGCAGATGTAAGGACAGGCAAATGGCGGCTGCTGCGAGTTCCGAGGGCCTGTAGTGCGACATGGAGTATTCTATGAGACTTAGATCAACAAAGTATTTAGCTAAATGATGATTCTTGGACGTCCCGTGCGCTGCCTTTACAAATCTGTAACAAAAAAAAACTCTGTAGTTTTTTTAAAGAAATACAAAGACAACAGAGTAAAAGCTGTATTATAAAAAAAATGTGCAATTAACCTTTAAAATCGTCATAGAGAATAGTATTTTTTTATGTTATTTGCGTATAACGGTATATACGACGATAATAGATTCGATTTCCACTCGAGGGATTGAATGATTACTTTATTTTATTACTCAACATGCAATTTCTTGAAATTTCTCAAAAGTATGGCGAATAGTGTTTTTAGCAGTAGGTTCCCTCTGTGTCTGCTATATGCGGGATACAGCGCGTTAAGGTAAACAAAAACAAAATATATATTTTATATACCTTCGTAAAAAGCTCAAAGGTATAGGCCGAGCGAGACAGAACCCAAGCTTCGACATGATCTCCCTCTCACACTGGAACACTTCAGACTTGGAATACGCATTGTCTGTTACATATATGAAGTCACCCACATCGGGTGCATAGATCTCCTCATATTTGCTGGCTATAAACATGGCTGTGACACCTACTAGTTGTAGTTGGTTTCTTTGAACGTTTGGCACTACCTGTAATATATGAATTAATCTTTCAATAAAATCAGGCAAAAAAGAGTTTTATTTGTACATTTTTTGTACATTGCTTATGCAATCTTAACTTTGTTTTTAAATTCACATTCTATCCTACACATAGCAGGCAGAGAGAACTTAATGTCAAGACACTGTGTTCTCCACATTCTGCCTGAATGCCTCCAGCATTTCATGTTATTAGTTGTGAAATTCATCATTGCAGTTTGTCTTAACAGAAAGGGGAAATGGCAATGGGAGGCAATGTTTATCAATGTACCCATAACAACCTAGTATATAGATAATTATAGAATTCAAATCTCAAATTTTGTCTTAATTTATGATTTTTCTACATCTCCTATATTGAGAAGGATTAGCAGAGTAATATAGTTTACTACTAAGCAACAAACCAAAGTCTATTTATATCCCCAAGAGTCAGACAGACAATTACACTACTACTGTAGTACTACTTTTAGGAAATAATATATAATATAACACTTTATTAAAGATTTTAAATATTATATTATACATATAAAATATACCTGCAAATATCTATCAATTATTCCCACAGTCAAGTGGAAGGTCTCCAACATCAAAGAGAATTGTTTTTGTACTTCAACCAGCCAGTCTATGAGAGTAGCTCTCATTTTACCAGTTATTACAGTCTAAAAAGAAGAAAGTTATTTATCAATATTGTAAGTGAATGAAATGTGATAACAAAATAGCTCACAGTAATACTATTATTTCATATGGAGATATAATACATATTATTTGGATAAATAATATATCTTCAAAATAATTCAAATTACTGTAAACATACTAATAGCAATATATAGTATAGCCTAAAACAATATGCTATATAAAGCAGTGTAAGTAGAGGGAACCCAGTGTCAAAACTCAAAAGTTTTATCTTATCAGAACATAAAACTGGAAATAATTCAATGCAGAGGAATCAAACCCGCAACTATTACATTTACAGTCAGATGCTGTGCCACTACACCTTTTAATCATTTACTAAATCATGCATAGTAAAGTATAATTATTATATAAAGTATAATTGATTGATTTATTTTATTTATTTTAAGTATAGTTATTTGACAAAATTAATTCAACATTCTAGAAAATAATTTATGATGGAACTATACTATCCAAGGTATTTTAGCTAGCCATAGAAAGATTACACTGTTACATCTTCACATTTACTCCTACTCCTCACAGATAAATAACATTGCTCACAAGTACAAGTACCAGTTACAATAACACTTACCTGTTTCCGTAAATGATCACCTTCAATAGGATACTTTTCTTCTAACTCCGTTAAATACTTATAAATATCTTTTATATAAATGGACATAAGCAGTGGGCTGTTATTATCACTAGCGTCAATATCTTCTATGTCTGCTGGCAGTTTGGGTGGTGAAAGAATATTAATATAATTTTTTTCATGTTTTCCATTTTTAACATTGTCAGCCAACTTAAGTTTGCCCAGTGATTCTGTAGATTCCTTTAAAATTGGTTTCAAAGTCCTCTTTTCCTTTGTCTCTTTTAAAGTAGGGAGTTTTGTTATTTTCTTAGTATCCTGTGTAGCTTTCTTCGCTTGCAATAGTACATTTATAGATTTTTTTATTTCATTTTGTTTGTTTTGAGCATCTTTAATAACAGCCTGAATAAATAAATAACACAAGTCTTAATAAATTTGACAAATTATTGTATTGACTATAAACTTAAAATTTAAAACAAAATTGTGTTTAGGTTTTAATCCCTTAAGTTTTTATTTGAGGCTGAAATAAGTATCTGATTGTAATAAAATCTTAGGTTCCATCTTGATTTTTTTTTGGGAAAAAGAAAATTTAATACAATACAGTATAAGTGTTTGACTGTAAACAACAGTTATTGGGTTTGATTCCATATTGGGGGTAAAATTTTCATTTCTGTGCTCTGGTAACAAGATAAAACATGATTTAGAGTCCGTGAGACTCAACTCGACTCAACCCAATCATTATAACACTAGACACTAGACTAAAAATATAGATATAATATATATGTAGTAGATTAAATACCCTTGCTGCAGCCCTTACTGCAAGGCCTCCTGTGCTTTCTTCTCTCCTAAGTGGTGGCCGTGATGATGGCTGAACAATAGGTTTTGTGGCCAAACCTGTATCCACTTTAGACTGCACATGATTGTAATTACTGCAAAATTATAATTATTAATCACAGGATAATAATACAAAAATAATTAAATTTTGTAAGGTACCTATCTTTCAATATTATAGATATTTTGTTTTGAAACAGTCAAATAGCTCATCATAATGTCTTAAAACAACATAATAATAAAAAAATCATTGATACGTGGCATCATAATATGAAATTTCTTAAGAAATTACAGTTAAATTATTAATTTATTGTGGGTAGAAATTAGCAAAAAAATATTACCTGCGCACAATTCCGCGATTAATGCCAACTTTCTTCTCGAATTCAGCAGCAGCAACGGCGACTTTACCCGTGTTTAATTCGCGCTGAGGCTGTACGTTAGAATTTAACTCTCCTAGAGCACCACGGACTGATAGTCCTTGTCGCTTGGTAGGAATTATAACGTTAATTTTCTTAGCAGCGTATATATTTTCTTGATCTTGGTGCTGCAACTAATATTTATTGAAATAATAATTATTGTCGACCAAAATATAAAAGTAGTAGATCGAACAAAATACAAATCAAAATCGTAACATACCGTTCTTGTAATATGTCTCCTTTCATGAATCTCCATTTTTAAATAGCTTTAACCAGGCTCAAGCAGCCACAATAAACAGAGAGATTAAGATTAGCCTCCGCTAAACAGATAGCTTGTAAAACTTCCAAACAATGTGTTGATCAACGTTATCCTCTGCAAAATATGAACTTGATGCAAGCTTGATCGACTCCAAAATAACGGCTAAAATTTAATCCACCAAAACGTAGAGGGGTAAAACTTGCAATTGGTTGCTGTATAAAAACCGGAAATGACATAAAAGTCTTTTCGTACTCTTAATGCTTTTCTTTTACCCCAGCATAATGTAAATATTCAAATAATCAAAATTACTAATTTGTAAAATAATTAAATATTTTTTCTTCTTAAAATTTGAGTATTTTAAGCATTCTAAATAATTTTAAATTGTTCATTGTTGAAAACCTCACAGTTGATATTTCCTGTTTATCAGCTGTAAGATGACCAGACAATGTAGATAACATAGAAAACGTAATTTTTGTCATAAACCGTTCAAAACAATATTTATGTTCATATTGTACATCAAAAATATTTTTTTATTTCTTGTAATCAATTTATATAACTGACATATTTTATAAATTATTTTAAATTAATTTGTTTGTCATAACATAGACTAAAATATTTTTTACGAATTTCACTGACTTGACAACGATTTATTTGATTTTGCTATCTGTAATAATTGGGTTGCGCGAAATTGTACGCGTTTAATTTAGCGTTCGTGTTTTAAACAATTTATTAGATATTGAAGTGATAATAAATACCTAATATATATTATATTTTTAATAAATAAATTATTAGTCATTTTGTGCTGCAGCATTTTCTAACCACGTACTTCCTGAAATGTATGAAATATATTACAATACTTAATGTTAACCTGTTTTCGGCATATCTAACAAGTATATTTTTTAGATTTAACTACAATGGTACAAAAAGGTCCTCGCCCGCTGGTTTTGTGCGGGCCTTCAGGATCAGGCAAAAGTACATTATTGAAACGTTTATTGAAGGAATTTCCTGACAAATTTGGATTTAGTATATCGCATACAACGAGAAGCCCGCGACCTGGTGAAAAAGATGGTGTTCATTACCATTTTACTTCGAAAGACAATATGAAAGCTGCTATTGAGAAAGGCGAATTCATAGAAAGTGCGACATTCAGTGGAAATATGTATGGGACTAGGTATGGAATCTTGTTGTTTTAGTTTATTGACCATGTGCTCAATGTGCAAAATTTTGGCAGTGCGCCAATTTATTATTATGCTTTTTTGGTACGATGAATGTTTATAGTTAGTTTGTTTACGCTAAATACATACTCACACTCTTTTTTTCTTATTTGACATATTTACATTTTAGGTATTATTAAGTACTTTCATCCTTCATTAAGTAAAATATTTTTTGTACTTATGTTACTTTTATACAAATAATTTTTACAGTAAAAGGGCAGTTGAAGATGTTCGTCGCACTGGTAAAATTTGCACCCTTGATATTGATATTGAAGGTGTGAAGCAAATTAAACATACAGATTTGGAGCCACTTTTGGTATTCATAATGCCACCATCTATTGAGGAATTGGAAAGACGTTTGAGGACACGTAATACTGAACAAGAGGATGCTTTAAAAAAGAGACTAGATGTTGCTTGCCGAGAAATAGAATATGGTATATTTTTTTATTGTTTTTAGAGTAAGAAGGAACTTTATGTTAAGACACATCATTTCCCACATTTCTCCAATTTCCATGTTGAATGTTGGATCTCAACCCTTCATTCGCCTGAGTAACAACCTTTGTGCATTCTTGTGCTCCGTATGCTACAATGCCTTCAATAGTATGGTATATTCATTACTTAATTTTTACTAGTCAGCTTCACACTGTATCCTCAGCAGAGTTAGCTTAGTTAGAGGGAACCTAGTGTAAAGACACTCTGTTCCCCAATTTCTGCCGAATTTTGGAGGCTTTGCATGTTTGCCTTGACACCAGAGCAAAGAAATGGAAATACAAATATTTCATCATGAATGAATTTTTTGAATTCGAATATCATTGTATCATGTGACAAGAGTGTTTGTTATTAAGCCATAATGGCACAATGGAAGTGTCTATAAATGGTATAAATGTGGATTCAATCACCATTCACAGTAATGTTTTATTTATTTTTAAGTTACACGACTCAAGACACATTGTCACAAAAATTTGGTAGCATATGAGGAACAGTACGAATTAAAAATAAAACTAGGTTCCCTAGGAAAAAAGTGAATTTTTTTGCAAAACACATTTTCCTGTTTGTTACAAAGTGTGTATTATTGTAAAATATACACTTTGTTATAAAAAGGAAAAAATGTTTTGCAAACCTGATACTAGGGGTATTACATATTATTGTAAAATAATGCTATGAAGCCATATAAGATAAATCTTGACAACTGTAATCCACTTATTAAATGAGATTATCATCTAATAAATAGATAATAGATTTGATCTTGAGCAACTTAAATAATATTTATAGTTAGTAATATTATATTTTTAGCTTTTTTTTCTTTATTTCTTCTTCCATCATGGTGCAGTCTGATTACAAACACAATAGTTGTGAGTTCAATCCCCACTTTAAAGAATGATTATATGTTTAATTTATTTTCATTGTAAAAGATAATACTAAATTGTGTATGGATTCTTAAAATACAATTTATAATTTATATTTACTATTTATTTCCGCTTACAGGACAGGAGCCTGGAAACTTCCACATCATAATTGTCAATGATAACTTGGATAAAGCTTACTCTGAGCTAAGAGATTTTATTTCACAGAACTTAAATACGAAGGAAGCTGGTAAGTAGTTTATAAATGTTTTTTATATGCATGAACATTTAAATGTATCACTAACCTAAACATAAAATAATTACGAAAATAACTTTTCTTATTTTTACAAATTTTTTGCATGTTCTTATGTGAGCGATTCATTTTTATGTAACTGTAGTAGAGACCTGTAGTAGTTTAAGAAAAACTGAACTTTTGTGGTTTATAACACATACAAATAAATGAATTAAATACACCTGAAGAAATTAATTCTTTTATTTCCCCCATTCTGGCAAGACAAAGTGCTGCATTGAGTTACATCAATCAACATAATCGGAGAGTGAAATGACTCTACATTCTTTATAGAACATAATTAATACAAAAATAATATTTTTTGTTGTTCATAATATTATTTATACTAACAGCTAAAGGAGCTTTCTTAAATCAGAATTTTGAATTTATTATATCTAATTAATAATTGTATTTGTATATATTTTTTTGGTTTTACTTTTCATTGTGAACTAACATTTCAAATAATCCTATTCCAGAGGCAAACAACTCACAAGAATGAAGCATGAAAACTGTGTTTTAGTAAACTTGATTGATTCTAACAAAATTGGGTTATGATTTGTTAATTATTTTTAACTACTTATTGTTTTTTTTAACATTACATCTAAAGAAAAGGTAAATTAGTAATAAAATTAAACACCTAAAGGTTTGTAAAATCTTTAACAACATTTTTTTTAAATAGGTTTTGCCATTATTTCAAAGACAATTTCTTTTCATAAAATGCTTTTTTTAACATTTATTTAAAACTATTCTGTAGAAAAATGTATTTATGTTATATTACCATTCCAAGTTTAATCATATTAAATTAATAAAAAAAAATATGATATTAGTAGTGTTTGTTGTATTAGATGGTATAGAATACCTATAACTTTGTTGAGCCCCAATATTAAATCTATACAAAGTATTATATAGTACAAAAATAGTGTATGCCTTACATAAATAATAATTGCTTTGAGCAATCTTTACCAATATCTGTATTTTCCTCTTTTTTTTCTTGATATGGTTAATTAATTTTATATTTTTGTTAAATTTTTTTAACTAATTTCATAATTCTGTGCTTTTATTGAACTTGTGGCTATAGAAATGTGACATTACATAAAATTATGTAAAGAAATCAAATTAATTCTATTTAAAGTAGTTGATGGCCTTTATCACATATTCTCTGTGCTTTAGTTGTATTTGTATGTTAGATTGAATTCAATCAATATACTTAATATTGATAGATATTTTTTTATGTTTATTCTGTTCATATGATTCCAGTAATAGTGATAAGTTTTTTTTAATTCAAGACATACAGAATAACATCGTTATATTTAGTTTATATTTATTTTGGTAAAGTATACAGAGATAAAAACGGAAATTATCATATTATTAATATAATAATAAAACAACAATAGTGACCTATTGATATATCTATACAAACATATAATAGTTGATGCAAATGATACACAAATTTTCATTTTCAATACTAATTTGTCTCTACATGTACTGGCATTTTGTTGTG
This sequence comes from Heliconius erato x Heliconius himera, assembly GCA_013421005.1. Lineage (NCBI taxonomy): Eukaryota > Metazoa > Arthropoda > Insecta > Lepidoptera > Nymphalidae > Heliconius > Heliconius erato x Heliconius himera. The sequence goes on along the minus strand of JAATLQ010029818.1, from coordinate 18,989 downwards.
ATTGATTTCTTTCTGATATTTTAAATTAATAACAAAAAGCTATCCAAGTGCAGAATTTTGTTTTATTTTTAGAATATTAAATTATTAATATTTTAGAACATACATAATAATATGATTGAGTAAAATTTAAATCAGTAAACAATTTATAAGGAAAAATAGCATATTAAGTCTTTTTCTTCTTTTTTTAGCAATAAAATTAATTGCATTTACAAAAAGTACCAACTGTTCATAGCACTGCCATTTACCTATCTATAGTCTGCAATATACCCTTCTGAGACATTTAAACATATGTAGCTTTTAAATATTTTATTTGTATATTTTATGTATAGTAGTCTTCTTATCTTATTAATAATATATTTATGCTTATCAATTATTGTCTTTTTAAGAATTAGAAAAAAATATCTACTATAGTTCCCCATAAGGGATATAGCTTGAAGCGGTGTAGTAGTAATTACTGTTGGGAAAATGAAAAATATAAAAAAAAAACATTATGTAGGTAATATTTATTTTATTCATGTATATTTATTATTAAGTAGCGTCTAGCGGAGGCTTGGCTTGCACTGTGAAATCTATAGGTTGTTTATACCGTATGATACACATGATACTCTAAGGACCCAAGGCAACTTTGAATGAAAGAATTGAAAGATTTTTCAATTTAAACCAGATATTTCTTGAGATATATGTGATCAAACAAAGAAACTTTTCAACTTTATCATATTATTATAAATATATTACATAAAAGGGGTAACCCTTTCTTATGGCTTTAGCCCAAATAAGATGTTAAACATTTTAACAATATGTTCTAAATATGAAACATAAATCGTAGTATGCAAAATTATAGTTTCGTTACAATAACAATTACTATTCTAATATGTATACTTACATCAATGTAATTATTTTAAAGTTATTTAAATATATATATTTTTTTAAATATTATTAAAGGTTATCGTAATGTAGCTACACAGCACGGAACTGTAAAAAACGATGGTTGTAGGTTCAATTAATACTAGAGGGCATAAATTTATTTCGTCTGTTTATAACAACACAAAACGCGGCGTTGACTTACGCTACTTATAAGACAATGTTCCGAAAATGGTCCTCCGTCTGCCAAACATATTGCTTTATGCGGAATGCAGTTTGATGCTAAAAAGCTTTAGGCTTAGTTAACGTGCATTTTTGTAGACACGTTGAGCGTTACGTAGACTAAATATTAATATTTAAACTACTGACTAACTAACTAACTGAGGCCGTCGTGGCGCAGGGGCGCAAGTGTCGGACTGTAAACGTGACGCTTGTGGTTTCGGTCCCCGCTCATGGAATGAAATATTTAATATTTTCATTACTCCATTTTGGAAACTAGGCAAAGCACGGCGCTTATTACAAGTTCAACTCATTGTAGATTTAATTTTAATATATTATTAAATAATGGTTTAATTACAATTTGTCATTGCAAGACAATTTCGACGTTTAACGTGTTCTAATGATCTATTCTACTATACAATATATAGGTAAAAACGGAACCCTTTATAGGATCATTTTGTTGTAAATGAACAACAAAATGATCCAATAAGGGTTCCGTCAGGACCATTTATCTCGAGATCGCGTTGAGTCATCGAGTTGAAATTAATATATTATAATAGCGTATGATCTATTAAAGCACAGAACAAATCAAGCTTCTAAGTCAATGCAATCAAAAGATATTGCTGAATTTAGTATGAAAATCTCGGTATAACCGTGGAATTTGGTACGAAGCGAGAACTTACAAAAATAAAGGAAAAAATTAAAATAAAATTAAAGTATTTCATTAAAAAAAATACTAACATATTTGTAACTCTTCAGATACAACATGAGCATATATGCCCGCAAACTTAAGTTTGTCAACATTTATAAGTTGTACTTCTCGAAACGGGAAAGGAAGCCTCCATGGGCGAATCCGATTCGCACTTAACCGGATTTTTTAATTCTCATTGATACTTGAAATATTAAGTTGTAACATATAGGTATTTATTGATAATACTCATATTATTTGTTTCTTTATGGAAGTTCAAATCTAAAATTCGGATATTAGTAGAACATTTTACTGCTACTGCTTTTTATTCTATAAAGTATAAAATGGTTACTCGTTTACATTCCTTGTGTATATTTATTTGTATGTAATTATGTATTAATCTACATAAGTATCAATGATTGAAAAATTAAACAAACATGTTTTCGTTATAATTCCTGTAATTTTTAAACAAATACTATTGGACTATAACCGAGATAATATTTCATGTGTAAGGATTAGAAAATAAAATAACCACTTAGTTATACAAAAACATTTAATAAATTATTGTATATTGTTGTTTACTTTAAAAAACAAAAAGTGCATTGCTGTATTTACTATATGTTTCATGAAGTTTCAAATACAATGATCTTTAGAATCCACACAAATTTAAAACGAATTAATAAATTTAATATTACAAGTTATTATATATATAACAAAATAAAATATAATGTGCCAAATTAAGTTAAGCGAATAAATGTGTTGCAGTCAAAATATTCATTTGAAAAATTATTGTTATTTAAAGAAATCAATGACAATAAATCAAGTCATCATTAATTTCTAAATATTAATAATAGTATTAAATAATTAAATCATAAAAGACCAACCATTGACCAATCAATTTTGTCAAAGAAATTTGCAATGTATATGACAATTTTTATTTGTCTAAAAGAAAACTAAAGTCAAGCACATTTTTTAAATTTAAAAATGATTCATAATGTGTCAGTCTGCATGATTTGGACTACTATTTTGACTGTATTAACATATCTATTAATTTGTATATCAAATTTCTCTAATCCCAATACTATATATATGTACTTATACTATAGAATAATTTTATTATCACATGTTTATATCTAATATAATACAGTATAAAATGAAACATTTAAATATAATATAATTTAATATTAAATAGATAAATGATCATTTTACATTTATATAATATATAATACAATAGACCATTAATAAAATAAATATAGATTACAAACCATCATAAATTTTATTTAGGATTTTATTCTCTTGTTACTTATTATTAAAAAAAAAGGTGTAGCCTTAACACTTCAACATTTTATGTCATCAAACTGCAATTAATAATACTAAATTAGTTTGTGTTATCATGCCATTTATTTAACAATATTGTATTTCAAGTAATTACTAATTTCTAACATATCTAAATTCTTAAAGCAATTTATTATTTTTCATGTTATCTTATGTTCTGTTATATTTATAGATCTACGAGGACTTTAAAGAAATAACTGCTTGTAAGACAAGAAGGCTGCGTATTTTAGCTACTTCAAATTATATATTTAACGCTATAAATATTCTCTCATGGTTTTCTTTTTTATTTCGTACGCCATTCCATGAATAACATACAAAATTGTGATTACTTGCTTTATTTCATGCTATGTAATGCTTCAACTATAATATTTATTGATGTTGACTAGAAATTGTTAACTTCTATGTGTGCAATAAATGTTGTAGAATAAGAAATGTTTTATTTTCCTATTTTCCTTATAAAATTTGTTTAGATGTTAATTGATAAGTACCAATACTATTAAGTTTCATAAATACTAGGATTTTTTATCAAATGGTAAATGGTAGAATGTTTCCTAAAATAAAAAAAAATGTGTATTTCTCTAATTTAACTTGAGTTATAAAATTATCTCAATTAAAATGTATAATATATATAATAAGAATTTTCTATTACCAATTTATTCTATAGTACTGAAAGATTTTCAAATAGTATTAAATATTTTTCTGTGTGTATCGTCAGTTACTGCAACTTTTACCAACAACTACTCTCATTTTAATGGCAGTGGACCACTATACCAAGGAACATAATTACTAGCCCTATACATTTATTTTGGCATAAAAAGATTAAAACATGGAAACCGTTTCCATAAAAATATTGACTTGAATATTTCGACTTTGGTGATCAAATGGATCACCAAAGTCCCCAGTAATGATCCCTAAAATAGCATCGTCTTTGTAAGCTCATTAACTTAAAATATCACATTGTTCGTGGTTCGTCGACCTCACTATAAAAATGACGATGGCATATTTATATTGTAGAATATTTTTTGTTTCATATAATTGAGGAAGTTATCAATATTCAGATAATGAATATTGGCCTTATATGCCATATATGACGCCAGTCGTGGCGCAGGGACACAAGAATGTGGCTGCAAACGTTACAGATGGTGAGTTCGATTCTCACTCGAGGAAATTAAATATTTAATATTCCCATTACTTCGCTCTGGTGTCGAGGCAAAGCACGACGTTGAGTTCCGCCAATCAACACGCATTGCCTCCAGAACTCGGCGGAAAGTGAAGCATAGTGTCTTACTCTTACATATTATAGAAAAAAAATTAGCATCTATTTTTAAATTTATACAACATTAATAAAAGAAAATTACTATTTTTTTAAATACTATAATTTTTATGTTGCTATATATCCTTTTGAACCATCGGAAATTAATTTTTGAGCTGTGGTATAAATTCAAGCAACAAGCATTTTTTTCTTGTGCGATAGTTAATATTTATATGCAAATTTTTCAATTTATTCAAGAGTAATATTAAATTGCTTGTTTGTATTCCTTAAAAGTAAGTATGTAATGAATGTAATAAGAAAATATATTTAAAGATCTTTATTAGTAATAAAATTACAACTAAATGTTGAATGTCATAATGAGATTTATAAACAATAGCTGAATCATTCATGAATTGTCCATTTTCAAAGAATGTACACCAAAAACCAACAATTTATATTTATTTGCATACCATATGAATTCCACTCTGCTTCTTCTAGTGATATAGTAATGCAATAACATTTTTAAAGTACAATACTAGTATCTTTGTCCCATCTGTCACGATGGGAATGTGGTGGAGTATTTTCACAATCTCCACTAATCGCCTTAGAAATATTTTTTAATGACAGACTACTTTCAGAGGAAATAAACTTAGATTGCTGTGTTAAAGACTTCAGTCTAGGAATGTGCGATACTCTTTTCTGTGGCCTTGATGCCTTTTGATTTTTTGTATCATATATTGTATTAGTTGATTTAGATCTTCCATGTCCAGAATCTGCTTTATTTTTCATACAAGACAAAGGTGTCCTGGAACCACTATTACTTTCTGATCTAGGTTTTTTTGGTGTGTCATGGTGTGTATTTACTTCGTCTTCATATATAAGAATTCCATCTGAATTTTTATCATACACCTCATCTAGTTCAATATTTGTTTGCAATACTTTAATTAAGGAATCATCAGACATTTCTTCAACATTTTCATCACTGACATCTTCAACTTTAGATACTACAATAGGAGTTCTCTCTATTCCCGTAGAAGGAGATCGAGGATCTTCATTAAGGATCTTATATAGAGGGATATTTTTTATATCATAGTCCAATGTCTCTTTAACTTGATTTATTTCATCTAATTGTTGGTCAGCGTTATCTTCACTGTCTTCAAATTTATCAAGTTCACTTTCTACATAATCAAAATTAGTTTCAAGAAACTGTTGCTTTTCACATACTTCAGAAATTTCATTTTCAATAATTTCATTAGAAGCAGTTGATGATCCTAATGGTTCTTCATTATCTTTTAAAGTGCCATTTAAAGTTAAGTCATAAAAGCCATTACACAAATTTTTAGGTACTACTAAATCCGGGCTTATTTCATTTATATCAAAAGAATCATCACAATTATTATCCACAATATCATTATTTAAACAAGGGCTGGCACAGTTATTGTTGTCTGTGTTAATTCTTAACAATTTTTTACTGTCCTTATCTTCATCAATTTTCGATACTATAATGGGAGTTCTTTCAAAATCCTGAGTAGGTGAACGTGGATCATATGACTGTAAATGATTTTTTATAACAGCAGATAAAATTGGGTTATTATGTATAAGCTTTCCGTCTGCTTTTTCGCTTTCAAATTTCTTTCGCAAATCAACGTTTTTAGTAATATTGTGTTTAGCGCCATTTTTCACCTAAAATTAAAAATAAAACTTTAACGTGGAAAAAATATTTCTATTATGATTAGATAAAATGAAGATATTTTTGTTTTCATAAGTTTTCATTAAAACATCCAAAAATGTAATAAAAAAGTAATAAATATGACCTGACTTTAACAAAAGGACCTCCAATAAATTTTAAAATAAATATATGATTCAAATTATTTGTAGAGCATATTAATATGTACGTACCTGTAGCGGAGTTCGAGTTATTTCAGGCGTCGGAGATCGAGGATCAGAATTAGAGCTTATGTCCTTGTCGGAGTCGTTTTTTTGCGTGAGAGCAGCTGTCTCGGCGCTCGATTTGCTTGCATTACTTCCCATTGTTATTTATAAAATTATAAACGTAAGTATATATTATACAAAAAGAATTACGTCTAAATTTTCATTTTCTACGTTGCCTACAACACTATCAATAAATACAAGTTAAAATTTCTGTGTGGTCACTAAACACCAATCTCAAAACATGTAACGGCCGCAACTGTCAATTTCTGTTTCTAATTTTAAACAGCAGTTGGTACTTGGCGCGGCAAATATGTTGCCATATCGATACAATTTTTAGGAGTATAATCCCTCATGCTAAAATTTTACTATTAAACTTAATATAGTAACGTAATAACAAATAATTTACACATTAAATTTATTTTACTTTTACCATGTATTGTGGTTTTTAGAATAAGAAATATATTTTTTGATACATTTGAAAATATAAGCAATAATAAATATTTAAAATAATATAAAAATAATTATATTGCTTATAGAATTAAATATTAAATATATCTTTGATTATACTCGATTCATTATGGCATGACAAAAAATGTAAACAAAAAAATTCTGTTTCTCAAACTTTATTGTATTTTTTTATTTATATTTAATTTATTTAACGTGGAGTTTTCTATATATAGCGTTATTGCTTGTTGTACTTGAATGTTATATATAAAATATCTTTGTATAAAATAAGAATAGCAAAAAATAAAATGAAAATGTACAAGTTTTACTAAAAGTTACTTAACTATTAGGATAATAAATCTTAATATATCTATTATTCAATTATTCATCAGAATTCGGAGGATTCTGAGGAACTGTCACCAACATTAATGACGAAACGGTCAACCATATTATCTATTAAATTAATTTTATTTGGTGACTACATCTTTACCAAGCTTCTACTGTTGTATTTTTTATTAGAACAATAATGTTCGAATATAAATATTAATTACGAGATATAATTTATTTTTATAGTACTAAAATGTGTCTGAAGTTTGAGAAGAAGTTGACTTTTAGGTGTTTTTACATGTACATGACATATTTAAAAAATATTATTGAAAATAAAAAAAACCGCGTGCATACCAACATTTTTAAATTTTAAGTTAAAATATTCTCGGCTTTAAATATGAAAACTATCTTTATTTTAATTATTGTTGATTTACTTACTACTTTTCGTTTTCGTTTATTTTAACTTAACTTCTTTTTATTTACTATATATGCAGAGTGTAATTTTATTTTATTTAATTTGAAAATATAAATATTTAAATTATATTTCGATAATAATAAGAATTTTGTAAAAAAAATTCTCCCCGCTTTACTGGTATTCTATTTCAATTATAAGATAATATCATAATAAATTTTATGGCTATTTATAGTGTTATTAGCGAATTAATACTTAAAAAATATATTTTTTAATTAATATAATAACTCCATCAAACCTGTAATGTAAAAGAACCCTTTTTTGACATGTTTACATTTTATGTCATGCCTTCGTGAATCGAGTATAGATTAGATTAGAATGAGCAGTATTGATAAGTTCTAAGCAGGAAGAAACAAATTGTAGTCTATTAGTATTACCATCGTTCATTGAATTGTAATTAAATAAAAGTTAATTTCTTGCAATTCAAGAGAATTTATTTATTAAAATAAAAATTTACGTCACAAGTGGCACAGCCTCTTGGAAGAGATTTAAATTGTGGTTTTTAGCGATATTTCATACTTTACATTAACTATAATTTCATTCAAAGTATACTTAGGAAATACATAAAAAATAAAAGAAAATAATTGTGTCTATGAAGTAAAAATACAGTTGATTTTAAATATGCTATATTCTTTTTGTGTTAATAAAATGCATTGTTAGAAAACCTTATAAAATATATTTTTTTTACTAATATAAAAACACTAAATTCAATATATTGTGATATATGTATTTTGTACCTAATTATTAAACCTTATACTCTTATATCAGCTTTTCGAAACATTTTTAGATTACTAGTACCTATAAATTTTGTAACATTCAATTTAGCATTCCAATTTCACTTATTTAAGTAAAATTGGAATAATAAATTCCTATAATATATTGTCGTTGGCAGTTATATATTTATTTTAATATTAAAGCCTTAGTTAACTCTCGGAAACTTAAATATTTATCTAATAATCATTTTTGGGGATGCATTTCAAAGAATTTGTCCAATTCCCTCGTCGACAGATAGTAACAGACTTTGGATACCATCGAGACCCTATGGGGCAGCGAATTCTGCATCGTGATCCCTCAGACAAGCCCGCTGCATACCCAGATGTTGTCCCTCTACAACTGATTTGTCCATAGTCAGGAGGAGGTATTGGCTTACACCACTTACGAGCTGTAAATGATATTAAATAATGATTTATAGATAAATACACTCCTAACAAAATGAAAAAAATATCGACCAAAGAGTAAACAAAACTTAATAAATAGTATGTATTCACCTCTGCATAAAGGAAGATGCCCGTCCCAAGTCAAGTCCTCCCTGCAAGTTAACTTTGACTCGCCCTGCAGTTGTAACGAATCATCAAGACATGAGAAGTAGCAAATTTTACTATCCTCACATTGCGATATTAAATATTTAGGCGTTGGGCAAGATTGAATAATAACATGCACCTGTGTTTTGCAGTGTTGGAGAGTCTGAAACGTAAATATGGTTTAATAAAAATAGGGCTACATAAAATATGGATGTATAAATAAATATATTGTACGTAAACTGACGTCATTGTTGTATGTAATTCGGCTAACTATAATGTGGGTCCCAGAGGGAAGTAAAGTTCCAAATTTCGGTCCGTACATGTGAGTAAAGCCAACATTTCTAGGAGCTCTCCGTCCGGAGCACGTTCTTAATATAGGATTTTGTAAGAAAACTCTATCCATACCTTTCTTTGCTATAAGAGTTTTGCCAGAAGGGCATTGTATGCATATTTTTGATACTGAAATGAAAGAAAAAATATATGTAAAATGTAATATAATAATTCGTTCAATTGCACTACGTTTTGAAATATACATTTAAAATCAGCTTCACGCTGTATCCCGCACACAGCAGGGTAGGCAGAGGGAACCTAGTGTTAAGACACTCCGTTCCCCACTCGACACGACACGAGCTGAAATATACATTTAATTTAAAGATTTACGGTAAACATACGTGAATTAAACTGATTATTCTCGTATCTACTTCTTAATAAGTGCTTGGGTATTCGATACTTCTCATCAGCTCTAATAACTTCTCTGCCAGGATAAATAGATGCTACTTCGTTATTGATATTTTGGCCATTAATTTCTTCAAGATATGCTTTAGATTGATAGAACAGTTTTGGGTCTTCTCTTGGTGGGTGGACTCTGATCGCGATCTTTTCGTCATTCGGGGAAGTCGCCTTGGCTGTGTGCAAAATGTGCATCGGCGGGCGTAACCATGCGATCCCGCTGCTATGATCGTCGTAATCATTTGTATGATATACGTTATTTATAAGATATTGTTTACTTTCCAGATTAAATATATCTTCTGGAATTAAGTGATTTCTGAAAACAGCAATTATTTTCGCAGTTCTATAAATTTTTCATTAAATGATTATTTCATTATTTTCATTATATAATATATTTGACTAAATTATAATATATTGTTTGTTTATTTTTCGCTTTATGCTTCATTCTCGCATATAGGAGGGACGGATCTCCCAAGATATTGTGTTCCGCCTTGTTTTCAAAATATTTCCGAAATAGTGGCGTACCTAAACGCTGTGCTTTGTCTTGTAACCAGAGCGAGGAAATGAAAACAACACATTAACACACAACCGCCACGTTTACAGCCATATGCTGTTATTTGAAAACAAAAATAATTTGCAAATCTATCATCACAATGCTGTGAGTTTAAGCTCCATGCACGAATTCCTTTATGATATGCAATGACGCAGGCAATTCTATTTTCGAAAACACTTCGATTGTAGGGTGTAGGTATTTTAGTGTGATATATCCATAGATCTTTGTTAGGCATCGACCGACCTGCTTTGCTGGTCGTGCCGCGATCCTGAGCTGCCTAAAACAAATAAAATTATATTATTAGCTTTGCAACATTCAACTTCCTTTGATCATTTTGTAATGGCGAAAAATATTTTTACAATAATAAATCACGCTTCATCCAATGAACTCAGAATAAGTCCTCTATAAAAAGTCTAGGTCAATTTTCTAGGCATGTGTTTAATATAGATCTGTATAGTAGGACGTGAATGTAAATTTATGTTATAAAAATTATATGTAGCATAGTTTGGATAATATGCATATTTAAACTTTTAACGTGCCTGTAAAATTGTAGAAAACGAATTTGCCCTAATGGTAGTAGGAGATAAAATAAGAAAAACAATCAAAAGTTTAATTTAGTTCAATAACCATTTCTGTTCTGTATAATATGAATTATCCAACATTAAAAATTTTATATTTATTAACAAAAGAATTATATTTTAATGTGTTGACGTAGACAAAAGATCATAGCTTTTCTTTTCGTTTTTTGTGCATCTTTATGGACGCATGTCATTAATGTAGCTACAAAATATTATTCATATTTTATTTGATTTTACATTTATTGTCAGCATTTGTATAATTGTCCTATATGATAAAGCATAAATAAACTAATTTATCTTATATTATTATTATTGATTGCAACATAATGTTTAGGAAAAAAAATAAAAAAATATTTATTGTATCTATACACAAAATAAAAATATCCAGAACGAACGAACATAAAAGCTGCACTTAATATGAAATATTTAGGTCTGTAGTCCCTTGGAAGTTGGAACACAGAAAAAAGCTTCCATGTCAATGCAATCAAAAGATACGAGCATTGCGATCGATTTTTTTTGCTGCATTTTGTATAAAATTTAAAACTCATAGAGTATTTTTGTATACCTACAATTGTGAAATTTGGCCAAGAAGTGAGAACTTACAAGTTGCAAAAAGGATAAAGCTCCGAAAAATTTAAGTTAATATTTATTTTATATTACGATATTAAAAACGATTACAAGCTTATAATTTTAGTTCATTTAAATTGAGGCCAGTCGTGGTGCAGCGGCACGAAGTGTGACTATAAAACCGACTGGTTGTGGGTTCGATCCCCACTCGAGGAGATAAAATATTTACTTAAATTTATATTTCCATTTCTTCGCTCTGGTGTCGAGGCTAAGCTCGGCGTTGAGTTCTGCCACACAACACGCAATGCCTCCAGAATTCGGCAGAAAGTGGGGAACGAAGTGTCTTAACACTAGGTTCCCTCTGCCTACCCTGCTGTGTGCGTGATGCATGAAGCTGAAAAAAAATAATACTGAAATTGGTACGGAACTCTCGGTGAGCGGTTATCCGGTTTCTTTCATAAACTACTCTATAACGTATTAAATATATTACCTCACTCCTAGTAGTCACTGTTATGCTCATGACTAATATTAATGTAAAGCTAATATAAGCGATGCGCAATATGATATCATTAGGTAGAACGTTTAATATTATAATGATTATTTAATATATAAAAAAGTTGTTCGTTGGACAAAGAAATCAAAGTTCTATTATAAGGAATATATTTTTATCATCGAGTACTTATGTTGTATTATGAGTGTTATTCAGTGCACGTTATATTAGTATTTAAGGAAATGAGATGAATATTAGGCCCCTTATAGATAAGTATGTATATAAAAGTACGGTCAACAAAACATCTTTTATTTAGTTCAAATATATTGGAATGTTTTTTTTATTATTTATAGACCTTGCTTTTAGATAAAGCAAAATCAATTTTGTGCTAAGAGTAAGACTTTTGAGGTTTGGACGGTGGTCCCCAATGCAACACTTTAAATTATCAGAGATGGGAAATGTAAATTGATACATTTTTTTAACACTGCATGTTGAGTGAATTGAAAGTGGAACTCAACGCCGCGCTTTGCTTAGTTACTATAACGTGTAAATAAAATTATTAAGTATCTTTCATTGCTCCAAATGGGAATCAAATCCACATCCTTCGTGTTTACAGTCACACGCTTGTGCCCCTGCACCGAGTGTGGATTAGACCTATTTATAAACATCCAAGTGGGACATTTTACAACTTTACTACAGGACTCGCTTAAAAAATTAAAGATCGATATTTATAGATTTTTTTAACATTTTTTAAATGTTATTCCACACATTTCCACAAAGGAAAAATACTTTTTAGAAAACATATAAAAAATGTAACGTAGCGGGATTTGTACCCACGCTCCTCGGAAACCGTTCCAACGCTCTGACCAAGTAAGCTATACGCCATACAAATTTTAAATGTGTAAAAAATACCTAATAAATAGCATTGTATCTCGCCAGATGGTTATTGTAAGTTATAATAATAGTAATTATCTTTGGGTAGTGGAAATTTGTAAAATCTCCCTACAGAGATAATAACAACATAAATAAGTTATAACAAGCATATAAGAATTTCGACGTAGCTCGACGAGAACTTATGTATTAGTTGATCAGAGCGCTTGGACGGTTTCATAGTTTCATTTGATTGAGGGTTTAACTCTCTATGAAATGAAATATCCCGCTACGTTGAATTTTTTATGTTTTCTAAAAAGTATTTATTGAGGTCTTTTTCTTTATTTTAAAATAATAGTGAGTAAAGTCAAAGTGAATCGGCAATGACTTTACTGTAGGGCTGACCATGACTTTATCGTAGAAAAGTTAACCCTCCCTGGTATATCATTATGATTGTCATAATATATCAGCAGAGAATAAGGGTTCGTTCGATTTTAGAGTCACTCGTCTTAATTAAGCCTTCTTTTGAGATGTTTCTTAAAAAAAATTCGATAGAGTTAATAAGATATTTTAAACATGAAAAACAATGGATAATGATTTTTTATTATATTAGATACTTATTACTTTAGATATTTAATTTCAGTAAAATTCATACGTTTTGCAACTTTTGTTTGAATTTCAAAGTCTACCACCTTTGACCTAACTAATAATAGACAACATAATTATGGTTTATTAAATTATTTTTCATAAAGAACTGAAATATTTAAATATAATACAAATTAATGTTTATTTTAAAAGAATGAATTTAAAATTAATAAAAACTACTTTGATACGTTCCGAATTCAAAATCTATAGGATATACCTACTCGTATTGATATTTTATCTTATTCATATATTGTATCTTGTATAGGTTCTTATTTTTTGACTTCATTTGTGAGAAAAATAAAATAAAATGATAAAATAAAATAAGTGATGTAAAAAGATAAGGATCTTTGAGACAGGCTTTTGTTATATTTAGCAAATGCAAATACTGTGTAACAATGTGGGAGGATAGTTGTATTCATTATCTATATGTGTCTTATTTAAATAAAAAAAGCCCGGAAGGTATTGCAATATAAAACACATTAGGTCGTGCTAAATTTTATTATCGAAAATAGATTAAGAATAGATTTATATTCTTCAGGCGTGGCGCAGAGGCACTAAGTGTGACTGGAAATGCGACTGGTTGTGAGTTCGATCCCCACTCGAGGAAATGATATTTATTTAAATTTATATTTTCATTTCTTCGCTCTGATGTCGAGGCTAAGCGCGCGCCGAGAATTCAGCGGAAAGTGGGGAACGGAGTGTTTAACACTAAATTCACTCTGCCTACCATGCTGTGAGCGGGATACAGCTTCACGCTGTATCCCGCTCACAGCAGCTGATTATTATTTTATATATTTATATTTTTATTAATTCGCTCTGGTGTCCAGGCGAAGCGCGGCGTTGAGTTCCGCCACTCAACACGCAATGTCACCAGAACTTGAGGGAAAGTGGGGAACGGAGTGTATTAACACTAGGTTCCCTCTGTCTATCCTGCTGTATGCGGGATACAGCGTGAAGCTTATTCTAGTTTGATGATGATGATTATAGGCGTATTTAGATGAACAAAGAAGAACGTTGCGTTCCACTATTCAATAAGCATTGTCAAAAAATTGGTTTGATAAAGAAATAGGACACTCTCATTCTGTGCTATATGAGGGAGATGCGAATATACAGTTATACAGTATGCATTTTCAATATTATTTATAACATTTTTTTAGAGATAACTAAGTTACCTCAAAAAAAATATTAAAAATAAAAGAATATCGAAATAAAAAATATCATGTTGTAAATACATAAAATAAAAATTAAAATAAGAAGATAAAAATACAACATAACTTGCGCTTTTTATTTATCTGTGTTATTTGGAAACGCGTGTTGCGTGGCGACTAACAAAGTGTTTAGACAACAATAAAAATATTGTAATACAATGCATTACAAACACATACATTTAATAATTTTAATAAATGAAAGAAAAAAATAATCTTACCTCCCAAACAACCCAATATTAAAAATAAAAAACAATTGAACATCTTGAGCCCAACATCCGCGAAGTTTGGCGTCGGATACAATTTAAACTGATAATATGTTTATTTTGATGCTGAACAAGAAACTATTACACAAAGGTGATCTTAGCCAAAGCCGGTAGAGCCAACTGATCTCAAAAAGCGCGCTAAAACGACTGCCCAGAGCTAACTAACACTCTAGTCCAAGCGTAGGCGAGAAATCAGCTGCCAGATGTACCTATATATGAATATTGTTTTTATAGTAAATCAAATTATATGTCTGATCAAATTGAATCCATAATACTTATAAGATTATTGTATAACGCATATTAAGTATTATTTATAATTAAACGTGCATATGAAATTGTAAGGCTTTCGATTAAATTATTTATATTATGTGACTTATATAAGAGAACTTCGGGATTTAAATGGATATTTAGTTGCAAGGAGGTTTTTTGATGTGCTTTTTTATACATGTAATATTATTGTTATATAAGCTAAGTGAATCAAATCTATTGCGTATCAAATTCAAAATATTCTAGCTACTAACGGCTCAGAAGGCAGGTCTGGTGAGAAGAGAAGACACGGTTCACATCAGTTGGTCTTTTCGTAATAATCGATTGTTTAAAACAATAAAATAATGGTAGCTAACCTGTGTGGAATTCAAATGAAATCAATTCCACACATTTTTATCCTTAAACATTCTTATATCGTATACAAACACAAATATATGAAGAAGTATCCATTATGCACAATATTCCAATAAGGAAAGCATAAAGCAGGTCTCCTTTGCAATATCGCCCGAATCATAGTCTATTTGGGCTCGACACAAAATATAAGAAAGCAAAACAAAATTTCTCAAACCTTAGTAGATAATATCAAATTTGCACGGATACGATGCTTCAGAGCACGCACGAAAACGTCAACACAACAAAAATAAAACAATCAACAAATACTTTTGAGTTTAATAAAACAAGAAACTTACAAAACAACAAAAATAACAACGGAATAACAAGAATTAAGTAAAAAAATATCTGGGGACAGTTCTCTCGTATCAACAAGACGGTCTACTATTATTCGATTTCTGTCAAGACTGAAAAGGCTTTATAAGTTTTATAGAAATCATATATTTTTTAGCGTCACTTTGTATCCCGCATATAGCAGAGTAGGCCAATAGTGTTAAGACACTCCGGTCTCTATTTACCTCGGAGTTCTGGAGACTTTGCGTGTTGAATGGCGCAACTAATGTCGCGCTTCGCATCAATACCAAAGCGAAGAAAATAGAAATATTTAATATTTAATTTCCTCGAGTGGGAATCGAATCCACAATATGTCACGTTTACAGTCACACTTTGTTTGTGTTTGACTGTCCTCAATAATAAATATCATTTAACAGTATTATTTACAATGCTAAGAGCGAATTACTTCTATAGTTATTTTTATAAAGTCCATTTCATCAATCGTCACCTGTAAAGTGGTCATATTCTGGTTTTACTTTTTAAAAGCTGTTATTTAACTTGCATGGGTATGTTAGTTCGGCTGAAATCTTGGAGTTCAATTTTGAAGTAGATATCTTTAACCGATTCAGCTGAAATTTTGTATACACGTTTGGTTTGGATGACAATGTACGATAATGTGTTATATTTAATGCATTTCTATAATATGGATATCAAATGAAAGGGCTCGTTGAGAGCAACTCGAAAAATGATGTGACGTCATTCTACATCCAATATGGCGGACCATCCAAGATGACGGAATAGTTATTATTTTTGTAAACCAAAACAGAATCGCTTAAGTATAAAGACGTTTTGTTTCCATTAAAACTTATTCTATATTTATATCTATCACCATTGAAAGCTTTATTTAAAACTCATTTTTAATTTTTTTGTCCCGCTTTTAACGAAAGAATCCCGCTTTTTTCTTTTTTCCCGCATTAAATGTTCCAAAATCCTGCATTTCACCGAGAGAATATCTGGCAACGCTGCCATCTAGGTACGGTTTGAGCAATCGATAATCACTAAACAAACTATAGCTTACGTATATAGGTACTTACTGTACTTTATTGTAATTCTGCTTAAGGCAGGTCAATTTAAGCGGCCCATTCACACTAATATTTATATGAATAGGACCTTGTTACAACAAGGCATCAATCAAACAAAAATATTTAACCGATGAGAAGCATTTATTGAAGTACCGTTTGCTGACAAAGTAAATTGCCAAATATTTTTATAATAATATGCAGAACAACATAATGTATAGAAACATGACATTATTCTCATTGCGTACATGTTACGATAAAACTTTAAACAATTTTATTAACTGTATGAACACAACAAGGATGATAGGGTGGATTGGGACAGGTGAAAGCTTGACAGGGTGGAACCGCCTGGCAGCACTCGCCGGGATACCAGACTGTCCTCGCGTATCTGCCACTAGGACGAGTAGCGGCACCGTGGTTGAAGCAGTCAGCTTTGCAAGGATAATCATAACAGCAAGGCCTACAACCAAAGATTGTATTAATTAATTTAATTCTTACAGATCGAAATAGAGAAATGTTTTGTTATATGTAATTAGAAAAAAACCTTGCACGTGGAGCGTTACTGGGATATCCACAGTAACAAGCACATTCCCGTTGAAATGGCTGTGGTCGAGGTTGTCCGCATTTGGGCCTTTTGTGATATATGCTGTACTCGCCTTGGACGCAACCGTACCTAGGGGACGGTCTAAAACATTCAAACCCTCGGGGCAATACTGACATTGCTTAAATATAAAATGGAAAATGTAAAATTCTCTATGAATTATAAAATAAAAGTTATATCAAAGTTAGTTTATGTTTATTAAATTTTACACTTAATATTTTTCAATTTTTATCAAATTTAATTTCTCTTAATTTATAAAATGAACGATGTTAATTTTTAATTTTTATTTTGACTTTGACGGGCATATGTATTATTCGAATATCAATAAAACATATAGAAACTTGTGAACGTGTTTGCCAATTAAAAATAATTTAAAATATAGACAAAAAACTAATATAAAAAGCGCATTTTTTCGATTTATTACAATCCGCGACCCGTAAACTAATAAGCTATTATAATATAACTGTTTTGCATTACAACAAAACAATTATTATGTGTTCGATTAAACACATCATTAGTGTGAGTCAAGAACATCTCCGTGATTTTAGTCTATGGCACAACAAACTTACCAGTATTGTCCATAGTTTAAAAATTTAAAAAATCAGCTTCACGCTGTATCCCGCACACAGGCTAGGCAGAGGGAACCTAGTGTTAAGAAACTCCGTTGAGATTACTTGTTGAGTGGCGGAACTTAACGTCGCGCTTTGACTCGACACCAGAGCGAAGAAATGAATGAATCGAATCCACAACCAGTCGATTTTACAGTCACATTTTGTGCGCCTGCGCCACGACTGGCCTTGTCCATGGTTTACTGCTAATTTACCTACTCTTCACACCTGGAGGCGCCCCTACCGTGACGGTTGGCGCGAATACATCTGTCAATTCATAGTCTTCACGCTTCATTCAATGAATTTGAAGTTACAATAAGTCACACCAACGTATTTTGTTATCAGCATATCTAAAAAATAGGAAACTCGAGAAAATCTGTTTTTATTTTTTTCATAAACCTATATATTGTCACTCGTTGAGTTCATGCGATTTCGCTGTTAATTCAATTGTTTTCCTTATAGTAAAAATAAAATCAAAATCAGCTTCACGCTGTATCCCGCACACTGCAGGGTAGGCAGAGGGAACCTAGTGTTAAGACACTCCGTTCCACACTTTCTGTCGAATTCTGGAGGCATTGCGTGTTGAGTGGCAGAATTCAACGCCGCGCTTAGCCTCGACACCAGAGCGAAGAAATGGAAATATAAATTTAAGTAAATATTTCATCTCCTCGAGTGGGGATCGAACCCACAACCAGTCGGTTTTACAGTCACACTTTGTGCCGCTGCGCCATGACTGGTCTCATTATCCTTAATTGTAGCTTACTTAATATCAAAATGTTTGTTAAAAAATTCATTAATTAATTTTTTAATTAATTAATTAATTAGCTTCACGCTGTATCCCGCACACAGCAGGGTAGGCAGAGGGAACCTAGAGTTAAGACACTCCGTTCCCCACTTTCTGCCGAATTCTGGAGGCATTGCGTGTTGAGTGGCAGAACTCAACGCCGCGCTTAGCCTCGACACCAGAGCGAAGAAATGGAAATATAAATTTAAGTAAATATTTCATCTCCTCGAGTGGGGATCGAACCCACAACCAG
>JAATLQ010029813.1:0-44887 GCA_013421005.1 Heliconius erato x Heliconius himera | reverse complement strand
AGACAGCCGCTATACGAATCACCACTATTACATTTATTCATTAATTCTTTCCACTTCCTTTGAATAAAATGGCGACCTCGTGGACCTCCTGAGGGTTTAGATAAATCGCCATTCCTAAAATACGAATTTCATAATACCTTACTTATATTATTAGATGTTTTTATTTTTAAGACTCTAAGTACAACTTGCAGCGGCACGAGGAGTGACTGCAAAACCGACTGGTTGTGGGTTCGATCCCCACTCGAGGAGATGACATATTTACTTAAATTTATATTTCCATTTCTTCGCTCTGGTGTCGAGGCAAAGCGCGGCATTGAGTTCCGCCACTCAACACTGCCTCCAGAACTTGGTGGAAAGTGGGGAACGGAGTGTCTTAACACTACGTTCCCTCTGCCTACCCTGCTGTGTGCGGGATACAGCGTGAAGCTGATTATTAAAAAATAATAATGAAAACGAGCTACCTACAATATTTAACGATGGTGGAATTCATGGAAGCATGAGTATAAATTTAGTATGAATTAATTTTATATTTAAATAAGTTGTACTTAAAAAAAAATTAAATTAGCTTCAAAAAATTAATTAAAAAAATCAAAAAATTAATCAAAAAATTAATTAAAATATAAATGTAAATAGATATTTCTTTTCCTCAAGTGAGAATCGAACCCACAACCAGTCGGTTTTACAATCACACCTTGTGCCGCTGCGCCACGAGTGACAAATACAAACTTAGCTATGATTGGCGGGGCGTCAAGTGGATTCGTTTAGAAACCGCAAGATATAATTGTTTTAAATCTACAAAAGGATTGAATTTCTTCCAATCTTGATACCTTACTTATATATTTTGTAATATTTTCAAAGATTTTTCTTCATTTTCAACGTAAATTGTAATGTAAATTAAAATAAATAAACATTTTGAGTGAATGTTTTAACATTCACTATTTTATTTGGTTTTTGAACGTCCATTTCATTCGCTCAGTGACATCTCTAAGTCTCGTTAGCATGACGTCACCTACTTAATCCTATCGAGTCCTCGATAGTCGATACACTATGGTTCGTGCTTCGAACTTTGTAATCGTATCGTCACCTCGAAACGTTTACAATACGGACTCGAATATTTTTCGTGCTCGACCCACTGAGCAGTGTTTGTAACAATACGAAATTCTATATTAGGTTGACTTCTACTTTACTTTAGGTGCCTTATTAATGGAGGTTTCTCCGGAAATTGACTTTTCTTTTAATAAAAAAAGATTCTTTTGTATTTTGTACTCCAGATTCATTAAGTCTGGAGTCTGGAAAACCTCTTACTATAGAATGGTAGTTCTTTTCTGCTGAAAATATAACTTATTTTTTAAGTGTGATTCGAACGTACGAACTTCGCTATCAAAACACATGCCAGCTGCACTAAGATGGTTTCATTAGAATATGGATAATATAGGTAGATATTTCTGACTTCGTATTGGAAGGCTAGATATTAGACTAGTCACTACAAGCAAAGTCTTCCGAAATGTCTTTTTTTCGAACATTAGGTTAATGCTATTAGTCCTATTGGCTTTTACAGCGACATTTGGTAGACAGGGAATAGAGTGATCTTTCCCTGAGAATTTGCAAGCACTACATGGCTGCTTGAGGACGTCGACGGCACGAACAAAATTTTGACTTGTGGACTGCGGTCGATCGTCCGTCGATCGGGTTGGGAAGTATCCTAAGCGAAACGTAAACTAAATTACTACTAAAGAGTAAATACGTAGGGGGAGTCCGGGAGAGTTGAACCCTCTTTTACTGTAACTGGCATAAAATGAAACTACTACATTAAAATTAGACAGCTCATTAAAATATACAAGGTAAAGGTAAATAGGGATATATTTATATAATCAAAGTAACTTTTATCCCATTAATTTGGGCTGTAGATAACTTTTCTTTTTTTTTTATAAATGGGTCAAATGTCCCCAACCCATGGGAGATTTGAGCATAGTGGTAGGGAGACTTGACCATATGTATTTGTAAAGGGAAAACAATCACAAATATGTTGTAAATGTTGAATATTTTTATTACAATATGAAAAATATATTATTGTATAGTGTGTCGTAAACGTAGCTGTATTAATAAACAACGTTAAACATAAAAACTTTCTAATAAAACATTTCTTTTGAACATTTTTTTCTAAAAAAAAATATTTTTTACAAAATATAATGATAAGAAAAACAAATTACACACTAAATAAGCATCTCCGTTAATAATATCAATAACAATCAGTCTTTAATATTTCTCATATCTAACATTTAAATGAAATTATTTATTAATATATTTGCCCTTTTCGACTTCTAAAGCTGTAATAAACATTTTTTTAACAGTTATTCTAGCAACACGTAAAGAAATATAAATTAAAATAGACTTGTATAATTCTATATGATGATAACAAACTAAAGATATGAATAATCAATTTCTAATGTTTGTAATGAATTATTAAAAATGACCAGTTCTCAGTTTTAATCACGGACGTATCTTAAATTTTTAAAAACATCACCAATTTTTTTTGTTAAAACTGGTAACTTCTGAAAAATAAAGTTTTCAGTAGTTTTCTACGAATAAACCCTCGGAATTATTCTTTTAGAGCTGCATTATTTTGTGCTCAACTATCTTTTTTTTTATTGTTTGCCAAAGCATATTCGAAAGCTAATTTCATTGCTTAATAATTTTCTGCGGTTAGTACCCATCTTTGTATAGAAACGGCAAAGTACCTGAAAGTAATATGAGCATGTGTCCCACACCCATCATGGTTCAAGTCTCCCTGACCTGACCTTCTTCACTTTACTACGAGCTCATCGAAAAATGTGAAATTCTAATATTAAATTATAATACAATCCAAAAACTATATTAATTCAGTAACCTAAATGATTAGAAAATGATTGCATACCTTTAGATTTCTCGAAGGAATGATAAAACATAAAAAATCTTCTTTTTTTACTTGAAACCATCAAAATCATGTTTGTTTCGCTAACTGACAAACCGGCGTAATAGCAGCCAATATGGCGTCGCGTATGTGTCGAGCATTGAATGAACTTATATATACTTATAGATGAACTAGATGCCACAAAATTTTAAATGATTTAATCGAAGTGGAGCAAGTCTCCTCCCTGGGCAAGTGTCCCGGACTCCCCCTACTACTCGAATACAATTTATAGTCATTTCAACACTCCTAAATTATACAATATACATATATTTGGATATAAATGATTATTACACATAATTCAGATTTATAGTCTTGGCTCGAATATTAAGTGAGTACGTGACTCGTCGCTATTTATCGCTTCTGGTCATTTTGACAAAGTAAACCTATTTCATAGTTTCCTACTGCGTAGTTTGTATATTTCAAGATTTTGCGTCTTTATTATGGAAGTATATATTGTGACTGCAAAATCGACAGGTTGTGGGTTCGATCCTCACTCGAGGAAACGAAATATTTATTTAAATTTATATTTTCATTTTTTGACTCTAGTGTCGAGGCAAAGCGCAGAGTTGAGTTCCGCCACTCAACACGCAATGCCTGCAGATTTCGACAGAAAGTGGGGAATGGAGTGTCTTAACTCTCTCTGCCTACCCTGCTGTGTGCGAGATACATGTGTGCGTGAATCTGATAAAAAAAAATATCTATGTCGTGATTCTTATTGGCATTTCATATTAAATGTAGGATTTAGTTTTTAGAAGCTGCTGTTCCAAAGTTAACGAAACTATGTTCTTATTTCTTTAATAATCTTCTTATCTTTTGTTTTGGTCACGTTCTGAGCTAATGCTAATACTTCGTTCCCTGCTCTCCCTCCAATTTCCGGGACATTACGTGTTGAGTGGCGGAACTCAACGCCGCGCTCTATCTATCAGAGCAAGGGGAAATAATAGTTTCTATAATCAAACATTCTCATTAAAAAAATACGTAAAATATTTTAAATCGTATCAATTATCATGTCCTAGTTTGACGTTCGAAGTCATTAAATTTATATTCCTTTCATAATTAAATAAACAATTAACTTAAGTACCTATCAGTTTCTAGAACGAAAAACATCTTTTTTAGTTTAACTATACTTACCTATCTAGTATTATGTCATGAAATCCTACACTGTGTGCAGCTCCTAAAGGAAATGCCATTGTTCCCACAATTACATAAATAGCTGTCTCTACTATTATAGTAATAAGCGATAGAATTTAAGATTAGCTTTTTTTATATGATTAATAACAAATTTACCATAAATATAAATATCTTAGTTTGCTTCACAAAATTTTTTAAGTAGTTAAAGATACTCCAGTTTAGTTACATTTATTGCTTATAAGTGATTAAAATTTTAAGTACCAAAAATTATATGAATCCATCGTAACGTGAGGAGAAAATCTAAATTTACTAAGCATTTTTAGCATTTTCAAACTATATTCTAACTTAGGGCCAAAACGCTCTGGTTTCTTCCTCCTGAATGCGAGATGTGAATGTTTAGTGGCGGAACTCTATGATGCATTTTTTCTCGTCATAATCGGGAAATTAAAATATGTCCACACAATTCATACCACACATTTATCTTTAAAATATTTTCGTTTCTCCAGTCAAGCAAGACAAAACGCGAAGTTAAACTCCGTCATCAAACATGCATTGTCACAAATCGTACCACTAGGTTACGCTTTGCCTACACCGATGATATACGAACATAAAACAAATCTATACAAAACAAACTATTTATATTATTTATTATTTAGGTACCACTTGAAGTATTAGCAGCAACCAGCAACCATTGAGGTACTCTCGACGATACCTTGAGATTTAATTATACATAATTGTATTTGCCTCAATCTTGAGAGTGCGAGTGAGTCACGAGCTAATGAACCATTGCTCTTATAATTCATTAACAGATGCCAGATATAAATTCCAAAACAATTGTTATCTCATCCGATGAACGCTTGAGTGCCGTCCTATGGCTGACCTTAGTTGTTAATCTTAATTAATTTACTACTTAATTTCTTTTTTGTATTGTATTGTAACTACTTTATTGTACTCTTAACTCTCCCGTTATAAAATGTGAATTAATGAAACAGATTAAAAATTCAGTTTGTACTCTATATTTATTATGATAAAATTTCATTCACATTTTGAAGTATCATTTTTAAATATAGAACATTAAGAAGAATAAAGGATTTGTGAATGTGATTTTTCATTAAAACGACTCGATGACAAGACGATTCGAAAGAAAATTTAACCTTTTTAAACTGCTACATAGGTAAGTCAGGTTTTTTCAGGTACCACTAAATGAATTATATGTCGTATACACGTTTGTGAAAGCATATGGGTTACGATTTAGTCAAATTAAATTCATCATAAAATAAGTAAATTGATTAATAGAATATCAATATAGAACCAAATGTATGAACATCAATCACAAAGGACTAGCACCCAACACCAAAAAATATGTTGCAATATAGTTACGCATGCGTTTAACATTTACAGATTTTTGTGTGTTTAACTAACTACAAATGTCTTAGAAATAGTAATAGTAAAAGAAATTAATACGTAATAATGAAAATACTATAAGATGTATTGTAGAAAAGTATGATAGCTAACTACAATGAGCTACCGAGTAGGTAAAAATAGCTACAAGCATCAACTGTTCTACAATAAAATTATGAAGTCATTCCAAAAAATATGAATAAAGTTCTAACAAAACTTATTTACAAATATTTATTAGTATGTTACAACTTTAATAATCAATTTTTAATTTTAAAGAGAATTTTAATAGATTTTTTTTTAATTTCATATTTATAATACATAAAAATAAATGAATCATGAATAGGAAATAATTACACATCTTACCTGCGATTCCGCTGAACATTTTTCCTGTTATTTAAAATATCACAAATAATAAATTAGCTCACAGATGAACGGTCTACACAATATTTTTAAATGTCGCACTAATTTTAACTCAGCGCTACCACCGTAATTTTATCCGCAACCTTCCGATTCGTATGAGGACGTTTGACTGAAATGGTACTGTAATGCGGTCGAACTTCACTTTGGATACAACGATCAAAACTACCGCATTCAATTATATCCGTACTTTATGTCATATGTTTGCGTTTTGTTATTGCTATGTACCTTAAAATTGTTATAATATCTTTAAAAAGGAAATAATAATAAATAGTCTCCATGATGATTCGACTTTAAATAAAAAATATAAACTTTTTGTGTATATTAATAAAATTTATATGTAAAATAAATAAAAAAAAGGTTATATATGTCTATAAAATTTATGATTGCCATGTAAAAAAAATAAATGTCCAGCGGTTGCTAGGCAACGGTGGCTTGTCAACAAATAATTTGTCACCTTTTTTATCGATGTTTTAGGCTTCTGTGACCTGAATAGCTATCAATACATTCATAGTAAGTGTAGATATGTCGAAAGAAAATAACAATTTGCGCCTGCTCGGCTCCCCAGTTAACCTGACGTATAGGAACAAGAAGAAAGAAGATAGGAAAAATAATAAAAACCGTCCAAGATCTGCTTTACAAAACTCTTGTGCTCTGGTAATTTAAAATATGGGTTAACCGTTGTCTAATAATACAATTAAAAAATTAAGTCAATTCATTTATTTTATAGATCCTTCATCTCTGCTTTAATAAAATATTCACAACATAATAGACGTTTCATAAAATACGTTTATATTGTATACATAGTGTGAGTTGATTTGATGAACAATTTAGTTATATATGTTTTTGTATTACCATAATATTAGTTATTGAATTATTTTAATTGGTAATAAAACAATAATGAAGTTGTGATGGCACAGTGGTACATTCTCTGATTGTAGACACGGTGGTTGTAGGTGCAATTCCCATTCGAAAGAATTAATTATGTTCAATTCTGCAGTCTGGCGAGACCAAATTCCAACAAATTAGGACATGAAGTGGAGAATGTCTTGACAGACATTTTCTCTACCTATCATACAGTATGCAAGATTAAAAACACACTATATTAAAAAAATATTTCCAGGATGTTCAAGAAAGGTATAAAAGGCCATTTTCAGCAGACACTAAAGACAGAGGATCATCTTCAAAGTCATTTTTAAAGACAATTGGTGCTGACTTTTTACAGAATTACAATAGTAAGCTACTTATAATATTAAAGACCTGAAATATATATATATTTAAAGACCTTAAATATATAAATATTATGCACCAAATTAACTTACTGCATAAATTAATATGTACATATGTTTATTAATATGTATGCAGTAAGTTAAATTCAATTACAGTTTTGAAAAATTTTATGGTTATTCTTCTCAATAGATCCATACAATTAGTTTACTTTACAAGTAATTTTATCCTTACAAGGATAATTAATTAATAAATTCCATTATATTTTTTTTGTTAAGGTTACACACTTAATGTGAAATAATATAAATTATGTTTTATATTATAAAAAGAATTTCAATGTATAGCAGTTATGGAAATAATAACAAAATTTCAGATTCACCGCTAACTGTAAAAGTTTTACCACCTACAGCGGAACTGTTAGCAAATTCTAAAGTATACACAAGTCCAACACCTAAAACTAATAGAGATATTTGTAGCAATGTATCTGATTATGGTTCTGAAGACACATTTATAAGTCTAGGCACTAAAATTAAAGCTAAGGCGCAATCTTATAAAAATAAGAATCAAAATGCTAAAAATATGTTAAAATATAGAAATATTGCTAAGAAAGGGCGTAAGACCATGGAAGCTGAAAATGTTATATCTAACGATAATAATTATGGCTTAGAAGTGACAATTACAGAAAAACCTAGATCACCATCACCTTGTAGAAACCGAGATGTATTTGGAATGAGGGCTTCTTCGCCACAATTTAAAAATAAAGCTTATGAATCATATTTTTTATCTCTGGAAGAGGATGCTAAAACGGATAGTGCATTACTTGGTCGGGTTTCCTTTGCCCCTAATACAGAAATTGAAAGAAATTTAGATAATTATTCTCGTAAGTTAAGTCTCACTAGACAACAGCTATCTTTAGTTGAGGAAGAATCTACGCAAGATCTTGAAAGCATTCCTTCTCAAAACATGAGAAGTTTGTCACCAAAAATATCTTGTGATAATGAAAAGGTTGATAAAAATATGGAGCTTTTTGTTGATAAATGTGAAGTAATATATCCAAAAACTAACAGCAATTATATTAAAACATCTGATAATTACAGTAATTTTTATAACGACTTTCATACCCTTGATTCTTGTAAAAGTAAATTGTCAAGCACTGGCATTCACACAGACACGTCATCAAAAGACTCAGGGTATGCTGATGGTGGCCTAAAAGAAATTAAATTAACCCGTGATTCCTTGCCAAGATCACCATTACCGAAAAAATCTGTTTTTGTAGACAAACACAATCTCCCAAAGAGCTTAGATTATCCTGTGCATAAAGAAAATTATGACGATTATGATCCCGATAAAACATGGGCAGAGCCATTAAGTCATAGCAGATTACTATACAAAGATTTCTTTTTGAAGAGACCAGATTCTAATACAATACCACCACAAAATTCTCCAACAAAGAGTGATGTTCCAATATCTGAAATTAATGAGCATACGGTGAAAAAAGCTAACGAAAATCAAGTCGTAGAGTATCCTACATATCTTCTCAATAGTACAACAAAAGCTTATACGTCGAAAGTTATTGAAGACTATAAAAGAGAACTAGACGCTATAAACAATTTGCATGAGCTTACACTGAAGGATATCAAAACAGATGCTGTGTCTCCTACGCCTCTTAATATTGATGAACTGTTTGAACAGAATAAATTTTCAGAAGATAAAAGGGGATCTAGTGAAAATTCCCAAGAAACTAACCTTAGTGATATTCCTTCAACTAGCGATAAAAATTCTTTGGACACTAAACGAGACGTATCCAAAGTCACTACAAAAGAACTAATACAAAATTATCTTAAAGTAAAAGGCGATTGTACAAAAGATATGCCTAGAAATTTGAGAAAATATGACAAGAAATTGAACAATATTAACTCCAAATTTGAAGAAAACTCAAGTTACAAACAATTTTGGAATAACAGAAATGCCAAAAGCAATATAAGCAAAAATGGTACGCCTGGTGATATAAGACAACAAAATAATACTCTGACATGTCGAGTTCCATTAAGCGCTAGGATAGATAGCGTTCAAAATGATAAAGATATAGAATCTTGGATGTCTTTGTCGATCCATTCACCACGTTTATTAGAAACTGATAATTTTGATGACAAAATTGGAGAGCCAGCTATTCAAATGACTTCAGAAAAACCAACTGTTATTAATAAAATTACAGAAATTGAAAGTAAAGTCGAATCGCCTACAAGTACAAAAACGTCTCCCCAAACACCAAAAAGTAAGGAATTAAACGCGAAATCCTCAGTTTTAGATATTTATTCGATGTTAAAAGAAATTGAAAGCTACGGCGATAATCCTGTAACTTCTGTTGTGAGCACAAATGTTACTGCAGAGCCTGAAGTAAAAGAGGAAGAAAGATGCAATACTCCTAAAGATAATTTTATGTAAGTGAACCTTCATTTATAGTGTATCTACTATGTTTGTATTTTGTAATAAAATATTTACTTATGTTATTTTTACAGGGAAATTTTTGAATTTTTGGAAAAAGTCGAACGAAGTGCTAACGATGCTTTATCTGTCGTCACTAATACAACTCTTCAAACTATACCAAAGTAAGTTGTGTTATGTATGTATGTTCAAATAAATAGCAGTAAACCTTCCTAAATATTTTATTGATATTGATTGTTAACATAAATCAGAATGTTAAATTAGAAATCGAGTACTTCTAATTCATAATCATTGTAGCCTTAATTGTAGCTTTAACTCCGCTAGGGATGTTTTTTAGAATAATGTAAAATGTTTTTTATGTCACCAGAATGGAAGCACTTCTTAAATTGCCCCAAACAGAAGTCGCTCAAAGACTAGTGACTGCTTCTCTACAGTTAGAAGAAAGGTCCTGTTGTATTACATTACTGCAAGAAAGTCTCGCTAATCATAAAGAACAGGTAAAAATTTCTCAATTGTTTTTATGCAATAAATTCTTGTGCGAGATTTGACTAGTGTTAGAAGGGGTTTTAAATTTAAAAAAAATGTAAATTTGCACGATACTGTTAAATATTATTTAAGATTTTGTTGCAGGAGAAAAAAGTGAAAATCGTGCTGATTTATATTTATAAAATATGCAGCTCATTTCTTTTTGTTTATAAAAAATTCAATTGCTCTATAGTAATTAAATTTAATGTTAATTTATTGTAATTAAATATCATTTCAGATGATATCCAAAATAAGCAACTTGGAGAAGCAATCGAACCGAAATATTCTCAAAGTGAAGCAAGAATGTGAAGAAACTATTAAAAGACATCAAAGTTTCATTGATCAGGTGTGTAGTTTTTATTTCATTTTTAATTTTTTACGGAGACAATAAAAAGTCAAGCACATTTTGTTATTTTCGTCATAATTTTCATACTGCATATTCCTAACTTATTATACAAACTTTAGTGTAGGGTCATTTTTGACCACCAGAACTACGGAAACTATAACTACCTCGCATGTACATTAAGTATATTAACATAGTATATTTTTAATTATAGCTAATAAATGACAAGAAAACATTGAATCACCGTATAGAACAACTAGTAGATGAAAGACGCTCCTTAGAAGAAAGATGGAAGCGTTCAGCGCAAACTCTGGAAGAACGATATAAATTGGAACTGCGGAATCAACATGACAAAATGGCCGCCGCACAGCAGGTAATATATTTTTTTATAAATCATTTATATACAGTGCTGTCTTAAAGCAAAGTGGGATATATTTTGAATGTAAAATAATATACGCCAATATACCTTTCTCATGTTCATTAATATTTTTTTATACTAGAATTAATAAATTATCAATTGTTTTGTAATATGATTTTGTGCCTGGCATATTTAAAACCCATTTGTCGTCTAAAATTTTAATCATATAATAAATCAAAGTATATGGAATCAATTATACATTTTTATAACAAACAAAATTATCATATTTTTATGTTCAGGCAAAATAAAAAGTCTATGAGTAGCTCCTTCATAAATATTATAGCAATTGGTTTTGTGGACGCTAAAGTTAAAATATTTTAAAAGGGGACTTTGTTTAAATAATTGAAGATTGCTAAATTATTATAGTATATATTTATTTTTTTCAATTGCCTTATAGTATTCAGATTACTCCCGAGGTCTGAAATATTCAAGATAGCTTCCATTTTTTTAAGAAATCCATTTGCTAATACTAACTAATTAGGTTAGACTATATTGACATTTTCG
The DNA here is from genome assembly GCA_013421005.1 of Heliconius erato x Heliconius himera. Lineage (NCBI taxonomy): Eukaryota > Metazoa > Arthropoda > Insecta > Lepidoptera > Nymphalidae > Heliconius > Heliconius erato x Heliconius himera. The sequence goes on along the minus strand of JAATLQ010029813.1, from coordinate 33,526 downwards.
TAATAATAATTTAAAAGTACATACTGTTTCGATTGACTATTTATTTTTATTTTTTTTAAATAAGAACCCTTTTATTGATATGTTTTTGAAGTAAATATATGATATATAATATTATGTACTACAACATCTTTTACATTTTAAAATTGTTAGGTTCTTAAAAGCTTTAATTGACATTCTATTTCAATACGATGTTCAACTCCCGTATGGTCTAGTGGCTAGGATACCTGGCTTTCACCCAGGAGGCTCGGGTTCGATTCCCGGTACGGGAAATTAATATTTTCTTAAAAGATATTATATTTCTTAAAAGATTTTTTTTATTTTCTTATGCTTATAGAAATTTCATAATTAACCGTTGTCCTCTAATACAGAAAATCTGTTTTTTAACTATTATTATTTGTATATCTATTAGTTTTATATATATTTCTTGGAAACGACAATTTATCTCATTTAATTCAGGGTCGTTTATTTATTTATACCTTTTGTATTTAAAACTATTTGAATAAATGCTGAAAATATCGCAAAAATCAAAGAACTTATTATATTAAAAACAATTTTTATTTCTGTAGATAATGTAAATTTTATGAAATTATTTAGGTATTTCAACATTGTAAATATCTCCCGTATGGTCTAGTGGCTAGGATACCTGGCTTTCACCCAGGAGGCTCGGGTTCGATTCCCGGTACGGGAAAGTTTCTTTTAAATTTTTATATATTTTTTATCATTTTCTCATCGCTAATATTTTAGGCAACTGCAAAGTTATAGTGGTAAATCACTGCATACTTCACTTTGACAACAATTTTTATTTGTTATCTATTTTATTTAAGCAGTCTCTACACTATTTGCGTGCTACACAGCCATTAAAAGTAGTCTAGTTTTTCTAGAAAATTGTTGCATTTTTTTAATTTATTTTATGATCGTATGTGGTTTTCAGGTTGCTAGACAACGATGGGTGCGACAAAAGGCGGAAAAAATTAAGGTAACATAACAATATACTTGTAAAATACTTTAGGTAATAATTGCACTCACATTTCACCTGTTTGTTTATTTTTTTTATATATTGATGCAGTTATAATATGGATTTTTTTTCACTACGGATGTGGACTCAAATCCTTTCTAAGTCACTTATGCAACACTCTCTCTCTATTACTAACTGATATATCAATATATTTACAATAGAGCAGTTTCAGTAAACGCGACTAGTAAGGGTTCGAATCCACTCAGAGTAAATGAATTATTGAATGGAATTATATTTTTAATATTTCTATTTCCTAGTGGAGAATAAAGTGTCTAAAAATTAGGTTCCCGCTGGCTAACTCCCTATATGCAGGATACCTTAAAATAAAAAAAAATCCTGAACAGTGGATCCTGAACAATGACTGTACTATTATTTAAATTATGAACCTAACGTTCTTGTGAAAATGTTATGTTTTAATTGTATTATCTAATTTATTTATTTATGTATTCTTTATTTTAAGCGTTATATTATTTATATTTATTGTTTAGGAACTAACAGTAAAAGGTTTAGAAGGAGAATTAAGGGAGATGGCGGAGAGACAACAAAAAGAGATATCCGACTTGAAAATGTTTCACGCAGAACAAAATGGTCGCTTCACTGCCAAACACGCTGCAGATATGGAAGAGTTGAGACGGAGTTTGGAGGAGGAGAAGGAAAATGCATTGGTGAAAGAGAGACAGTTAGCTAGTTCTAGGTATGAAGCTATGGTTTTTTTTGATAAGTGAAAAATGTTTTTTTTTTCTTTTAAGTGCGTGGTGTAGGGAGTTAAGCAAATTTATATCACTTTATATAAATTAAACACAATTGACGAATATGTGGTCGGTATATGTAATTGGCGGCATTTTTATTCTAATTCTTTATCTAAAAAATATAAATTCTTTTCCAATTCTCTATAATTCTTAAAAAATATGAATTCATTCGTATATTACTATAAGATACGCTATTGTAGCCATGGTATTATTATGCACCGTTTTTAAAATATTTAATAACAAAAGGATGGAGAAACAAATCCTAGAATTGGAAGTAACATATCAGGAACAACGAACTCGTCTCATAGCTGAGATGAGAGCGGAGAACGAGAGAGTGGCCGTCGAGCTCGCGGAGAGAGAGAAAATGCAAAAGATGCAACTTGGTAAGTAAGAAGTAGATAAATATTTTTTTTACGGTGTTTAACGCTGTACATATCTCGCAAAGAGAAGGGTAGTCAAAGGGGACCTTATGTTAAGACACTACGGTTGCCACTTTCTCGTGACGTTGATCACATTTAATCAAATTGAAAACATTAATAAATTTGTTTTTATTTTAAAGATAAATGGAAAGAAGAACAAGAGAAGACTCTAGAAGAAAGGAAGCAACAGCTAGACAAGAATATGGAAGAAGAGAAAAAGAAATTTGAGGTATATTTTTAAATTAACAAAAATAAATTTACTTGTACAAATTTATATCAAAATTTATAGCACAGTGACTCTTTGTATGACCATAAGCGCTATAGTTGTTGAACTTAGCTGTAGATAGCTGCGCAGATGTCATTTTAGGATTTTTCTTACTTTTCTTTATTTTAATTCAGAAAATGTTCAAAAAACTTCAGGGCGACCACGACTTGTTGACCGTACTGTTTTTTGAACTCGATGGAATAATTACAGTGGAAAATGAAGAATGTTATATTAATTACATCTAGTTTCTCTTAGTCTAAAATATGTTACAGAATATTAATGAAAATTAAATTTTATTCCTAAAAAAATCAGGAAAATCTAAAACAAAAACGCGAAGAACTACAATTGGAATTTGAGCAATATAAAAAAGAGTACGAAGCAGATCAACAGGTGTTATTAAAGAAGAAAGTGACGGAGATATCCGCTCAGCACAAGTTAGAGAGAGACAGAGAGATAGAAAAGGCTATAGAGAGCATGGAGGCGGAGGCGCAGGCGGGGAGGAAAGAGTTACAAGAGGCTCTAAGGTATTTTTAACAAATTTAAGGTATAATTTACCTATACTTTCGAAAGATTTTGTTTTCTTAAGAAGAGTATTAAGATTTAAGGTTTTTTCTGAATCTGAATATTAGCCATTTATATCTGTGAAGATGTCCTGGCGGAGTAAGTAACACAAGGTGTGACTGTAAACGCAACGGCTGTAGATTCCATACCTGCTCAGGGGAATGAGTTAAAAACAGTTTTTCGCAATAGCGACAAGACTCCGTGGCGATGAACTCCGCTAATCAACGCCGCGATTAGTTAGTCTTGTTTCACCGCTGTCGCTCGACATGCGATGTCGCTGTGAATGGCCGAGTGCTAAAATAATGAGTCTATTTCTTTAAATTAAGAATTATTTACTATATTATAATTACTAAGTAGTTTCTGGTTTCACGCAAATTGTCATTTACAGAAGAAACAAAGAACAATATGAAGCAGAGTTGAAAGAGCTCGCGGAAACAGAACAAGCGACGCTCAAGCGATATCAAGACGCTCAGGCCAGAATACGACTCACTGAAGATAAATGTAAGTGAAGATAGATTTTTTCATATTTGTACCCTATATATAAGTGTAAATATTTATAGTGATGAGTCCGTGCCCCAGTTTCCGCTTAATATTCAGAACAGGAGAAGGAAAAACTCTTTCCCCCGGGTGGAAATCGAATCCATAACCTTAGTATTTACAATTTGATGGTTTTAAATATTAATTTGTTTCGTAATTTTTCTGTTGTGTTTTTAGCCGCCGAACTGGAAGTAGCTATCAGTCAACTTGAAACTAGAAATCGAGTTTTAACAGAGGTACGTTTTCGTGTCAAATTACAAAAACAATACGATTTAATTTTTTTATAATAAATTTTATACTGAAGTTATAAAATTCTACTCCTACGTAAATGATATTTTTTTAATATAAAGTTCAAATGATTGTAAGTTTATTTTAAAATTGTTTTATTTTTGCCAATATTAAAGCAATAAATAAATAAATATAAATGTGTGTCTTCCAGAAAAACAGCCAATTAGAAGAAAGAACAGAAGAAATAAGATCAAAATGTGAAAAGTCCTGGCAAACCAAAGTGGATCAGTTGCAGAAAGAAATGGAGGATATGAAGAAAACACACGAGGAGCAAATGCACCAGTTGTATGCAAAGTATGTTTTAAATATGGAAAAAAGTTATTGGATTTGAATTTTGTGATACCATTGCGCCTTAACCATTGTTCTCGAAGGTCAACAGAGGTCCCCCCTGCGTCTCTTACCACTCCCTCTTGCTTCGTAAATCTTCCCTCTCTCCCTGCTTCTCTTACCACTCCCTCTTAATCCGTAAATATTTAGATTTCTTTCACTTTCACTCACCTTTATGTAATTTAATTTTTTTATCAGGGTAAAAGTGGCAGTAGCGAGAAAAGACTCGGCCATACAAGCGTTAACGCGAGAGACCGCCAAGTATCAAGAAAAGATTACTCTACTGGAACAGAAGTTACAACAGCAGAGAAAGGATTTTCTTAAATCTAAATGAAATTCTAATATTTTTTCGTTCACTATATGAAACAAAATAAGAATAGTGTTTTATATTATTTTGCTCAAAGGAGGCTTAAGACTGTAACATAATTAATTCTAGTCATTGTATGAAAAGACTTAATAAAAATGGTTTTAATAATATGATAAATTAAATATTTTAATTTGCATTTAATTCAATTGAATATGTTGAATATTTATTTTTAAACAAAAAGTATGGCTATTTTTTTGCTTATAATAATGTATTATTAAAAAGTATTCAGAATTGTGTAAGCACATTTATTATGCATTTAGAAAGTTGATATATATTATTATCTGTATGTATTTTTAAAACTGATTTTTTTTTCATGATTTTCGTCGTGTAAAGTAATAAACAGTAATGAATCTCTTGTAGGGTAAATATATTTATTTTTTATCTTATCCATTGAAATAGCATATAATTTTAATTTTCTTTATGAAAACTTAATACCATTAATGTCTATTGTGTCAAAGGACACTAGTGTGTGGTTTTATTTACAAGAGTGTAAAATAAAATATATATATATATATTTCTTTATTTTTTAATTTCCCTAATTTCTTATCTTTTATCATATATTTAGTATAAAACGAAAAGCTTCATAGTGATGTGAAGTTGTCAAAACGGAAAATGGTTAAATCTCGATTTACCTTTCGTTCTTTATATTATTTGTACAAAGCTTCTTAGTTCAAAAATACTATTTAATATACTATAACTACCTACTAAAAAAAAATTCCTATGATTAATTTCTTTCTTCTTTTAGAAGACAATACCTATTTTCCATTTGTTGTCTAAACATCAACATTGGGAAATAAATTACAAATTTTTCCTATCAATTCCAGAAGATATTTAAATTATACTGCTATATCTAGAATTTTTTGATCAATATTCAACGCTCCAATTTCACAATGAAGGTGTGAACTATTTTTTATTAGAAGGATTGAAGTAAAACAAATATTTTGTATAGACTTAAAAAATAGTTATATTTATTATATATATTTTTTTAAAACAATAAGAATACCTTCTGGTAAACATTTAAAAACTAATACATATTCCCTTTTGGAATATCACGATGTACATAAAAGTACTAAAACACAGGAAACGTAATTAAATTACTATAAACATTATATAAATACGAACTATAACATTAATTAAAGTTAAACTGAGACCAAATTTTAAGGCACTTGTCATATTTGTAAATAAATATGGAAGACTTGCTTAAAACTTTCAAAAAGCTCTTTTCAACCTCGTTTCTATCTTTGCAACATTCGATCTAACTTCCATAGCTTATGAGAAGCAGAGTGTATATTCTATTCTCGGGTGTGGCAAATGTAAATGCCACAATATTTAGTCCATCTTTCTCTGTGGTATTCTTTCACCACGGTCTCCACATCTCCGAACTAGATGTACCTTGTACTGGTGATTTCGAACTTGTGTCCGCTTCAGCCTTTTCTTTTGGACTTTCAGTTTTAAAAGAGCTCGATTGGGCTAACGACTCTGCAGTATGACTTATAACAGTCCTAGGAACACCTATCTGAACAGGTCTAGGTCGTTCTGCAACAGCTGGTATAATTTCGGGTAACGTTAATTTGCGTTCTGGATAACTTGGTAATCTATCTGGAAGCTTTCGGAATGCTGAAACTTTTTCAATTGATGCTTTTCTATCTGATTCTCTGTCCATATTAATATCTATTTTGTATTTTTTTTCTGGTAACGTTATAGTTTTGTCATTTTCCAGTTTTATTAACTTGGGCACTGGTCCTATCGTCTCGGCATGTCGCTTTAACTTTTGCCGGATTGAATAATCGACAGCCCGTTTCGGGGAGGCGTCGATACCAATTTTATAATTTTCTACATCGATCACAATTGACAACGGCTCCATAAACTTTTTATTGCGCAACGCTTCCTGTTTCAACGTTTCCGGCGATATTGTTGTAGAGGACACTGTGGCCTTCTGCTCGGGACTTGAATCTTGGTCTGACGCTGAATGGCTGGGAGGTGTGGGGAATGGGAATTTTTGTACTGGACGTGGCGGTGTTTCTAGTTCAGTTGAGGAGTCACAAGCGGAGTCACAAGATAAAGGACTTAATGGTGGACTAGTTGGTTTCGTTGATTTTACATAATGAAAAGCACTGGGTCTTTCATCATCTAGTCTTAGAGGATCTGGTATAAGAGGTGGGTAGTCGGAATGAAGGCGTTCAAATCCAGATATGCACGTATTAAGATGATTTCCAAGTCGATATCGAAGTCCAGTCGGCACGTTCGCCAGTCGGGAAAGGTATCTGCGTACCTCAACCGCGCAATCGCCGAAGCCGGCCTTGAATCGATGTAGAACTGCGGGGTCGGCGGCGATAGCAGCGGCCAGCTGTTGTCTTTGTAATGTTTGCAGATGCTTTACAGTAAGTTCGAGGATATCCGCCTTCTCTAACTTGGAATGGCGAGCTGGCTGTAAAGAAACGAAACACGATGTTAAAAATATTATATTTATATTATTATTTTTTGTCAATCTATATTTTATTTTTTATGTTCCTATAGAATTTTTGTACATACAAAAGATAATTCAATTTTTTTTTATCATAATGAATTAATCTATTGTTGATATAATATTTTTTGTTGTTGTTAAATGAATAAAAGTTTTCCAATTAACTTAAATGTCCATTTTCTAATGATTTTCCATGATATTAATAAATGCTTACGTCTTTATCCGTAGCATCCATCAAAAGGTCCTTCAGTTCGTTTAGGCAATTGTTGATGCGCGCGCGACGTTTTTTTTCCATAATCGGCTTGTTCGTCTGCAAATTTAAAATCTCACGGTAATTATTATGCACAGAAACTGGTTACGCAAAGTGCGGTGTTGGGTTTCGGTACTAAACACGCAATGTTTGTGAATTAATAAATAGCGGACTGAATAATGAATGTCATTTAATAAATAATTATTAAAGAGGCCAGTCGTGGCGCAGAGACACAAAATGTGACTGTAAAATCGATTGGTTGTGGGTTCGATCCCCACTAGAGGAAGTGAAATATTTGTTTACTTTATATTTTCATTTTTTCGCTCTGGTGTCGAAGCAAAGCGCGGCGCTGAGTTCCGCCACTCAACACGCAATGCCTCCAGAACTCGGCGGAGGTTCCCTCTGCCTCCCCTCCTGTGTGCGGGATACAGCGTGAAGTTGATTTAAATAATTATTTTTCGCACACAAAAAAATATGAAATTTTCCTATAATTATCCAAATTGTCTTAATTTCACAACACTTGATTTTTTAATATAATAAATATTAACCTTTCGCAATTCAGCCTTAGACAAAGCCTGGGTAGGCTCCGATATGAAACCACTTTGGGAATCGTCATCTTCACTGCACGGCATTTTGTAACTATTCACTAACATTAGCACCACTTAAACAGATCCTGCCTCGACGACGTCTCACAATTAACTAACGTACAATGGTCGTGGTACAATATTTAAATTTACCCACCATATTTGTTCATCCTGTTTTTAAGACGTCCTTAGGGAATCATGCTGTCTCGTTCTAACTCATGGGTGTCAGTGCTGGGAACTGTGTCGGAATGTTTTGTTTTCGTTCTGTCTCGCTCTAAGCGGGGACCTGCTGGAGAAAGGAGCTGTAGAATTGTTGGTTACGCATGCAAGTTGTAGCAAGTTCGATTTTTGTGTTAATCACTTTTTTATGTAATTTATTTAAAATTGATTGTGTTCGAAATTTTGTATTATTAAATCATAAAAAAAAACTAAATATTTTCTGTTTCTGCTTATTTTGATTTGGATTTGATATAATAATTATTTTATTAATATTTTTTTATTCAATATATAATACATATAATAATGTACATAATAGCAAATCACTCTAATACGCAAATACTTATAATACTTTACAACTAAGTATTAATCTAACCAATACACCAAAAAAAACTATAAAAAACAAACACAAAAAGAATGAAGCTACAATTTTGATCCCCCCATTCAATCGACTATGGGAATGTATGACCATCGACACGTCCATCAAAAACTGTATACCCCTTCAAACTAAATTCATAAAAAAATCTCCATACTTCATTGATTTGCACCATTCCATAAAGTACCATATTAAATTCTTTCATAACATGGCAAAATAAATTCGATACTTGAGGGCAGCGTAGCGTAAAAGGTGAGTACGGTTTTTTATAGGCTAGCGTAGGAATTGGGCTCTTTATGGGGTGTCGCGCGGTTCTCACGCTGTGTGGGAATGTAGAAAGGTGCAAGGGTTCGATTTCGGACCTTAGAACCACCTATGTTTGTTTGTCATGCAAATGAAAATATTTAATAGATATTATGTATATTTAATGTTTTTAATTAGGTACTGTTTTGGGGCGTTATGCTGAATAATTAATTACTTTTGTTTTATAAGATTTGTCTTTTTGTTTTAAAGTAATATTTGATGTATTTAGATGTGTGATTGCATGAAATGCTGAAATCCGCAGGGACAGAACCTATTGTTCAGTTTAGACACTCTATTCCACTCTTTGCCTCGGTACCATAGCGAGGAAATAAAAATCGTTTCCTATTCGAGAGTAGGAAACGAACCCAAAACCTATCGCGTTTACAGTCACACAATTGTTCCACTGCGCTACGAATGACCTCGTTCAGAATATTAATTTTTCATGTTATTTAAATAACAAAAGAAATAAAACATTATTTACAACCAACATTACATAGAGTAATTCATTTTCTATTTAAATTAGTTCTAATAGTACCTAATTAACATTTATAAAATATAAAAGGATTTCGTAGACAAAGATAAAACCAATATCAGTTACAATTTGAATGAATTAAGTAAAAAAATCATTTATATTACAACATAAAATTTAATTAACGGTATTCGAGAGTCTTATCTTCACTGTTTCTCACATACAATTAAAAATTGAACATTATTGGTATCCAGTAACTTTTAGATGCGTACGGTTATATTACTTTATAGTATTACACTAGCACTAGCGTCATGCCCTTGATTCGCCTGAAAGCAAGAAAGTTATATTTTTTTTAACGAACCACTTGTTAAATTAAAATATTGTTAACAGTAAATGTGAAAAAAAACTCATTTTCTTCAAATATTATTTGTTACCCTCGTGGCGCAGGGGCACAACGGTTTGACTATAACACGACGGTTGTGGGTGCCATCCCCACTCGGTGGATTGGATTGGATTATTATTTATTAATATTTCCATTTTTTTTTCGCTCTGGCACCAAGGTAAAAGCTTGGCGTTGAATTCCGCCATTCAACACGCAATGCCTTAATAAAATCGGTGTAAAGCGGGGAACGGAGTATTTTAACACTAGGTTCCCTCTACGTACCCTGCTATATGCGGGATATAGCGTGAAACTAAAAAAAAAACATAATTTTCAAAAATAAAAATAGAGGTCAATCTTTGGTATTGAAATATTATTAATCTAATTTTTTTTATAATCCTCTTATCACGCCAGCCATAAAAGACTAACAGACGGACAAACAATTATTATTACATGTATAATTATATTACGTAACATGTCGCTGACCGGGCCAGGTGTTCTCAATGACCTTTACTATCCCACATACCGACATGCATAAGTTTTATATTAATATTTAATTTACTCATTTCTCCCACGGTCCTTTTAATGAAAACCATAATTTTACTAAAATTTATAAAGAGAGTTTAATCGAGAAACCACTCTATTTAGAAGCAATAAGAGTATAGTATAACGACATAAGGGGCAAGAGTAAATTTGTAAAAAGATATTATACAATATTATATTTTAACACTTCAAAAAGTATAAAACAACCTTTACCTACATTTATTTAAAGTCTAAATTATTTTTAATGTAGAGTATGGGAACGAAAAGTAAGCCAATTTCAAAATTGCACCAAATTACAGCACGAGACATTGTGCAGTCACTTAGAACTCTAAAAGCTTTATTAACTTTAATTTAAGGTTCAAATTTCTTTATGAATTAAAATATTGGGTACAAAATCTAAATTTGTTTCAACATGCATCCGAATGTGACGAAATTGCATGCAACAGCGTGATGATCAATGAAAGTGAATGGCCGCTGTCACATGTCGTTGACGCGTTGAAGGGGATCAGTGGGAAAATTTGTATTATAATTATCCTAATTATTTTTTTTTCAGCTTCACGCTTTATCCCGTATGTAGCAGGGTAGGCGGAGAGTGCCTAGTGTTAAGGTACTCTGCCTCCCATTTTCCGTAGGTCGAATTCTGTAGGCATTGAGTATTCAGTGAAGGAAATTTATCTCGCCGCGCTATGCCTTGAAACCAAAGTGAAGAAAGTAAGAATATTGCATATTAATTTCCTCGAGTGTGAATAGCACTGCAACCTGTCGTGTATACAGTCACACGCTTGTACCCCTGCGCCGCGACTGACCTTTATCCTAATTAATAAATTCGGTTATAAAGTTTTAATTTAAATGTTAGTTCAGGGGATAAAATTATGTCGTTTAAATTAATATTTTTTTAAATGAATGAATGAGTTCACGCTGTGGTAACAAGACAGAAACGCAGCGTTGAGTTCCGCAGGTCAAAACGTCTTTAAAATTGGGCGGACAATAGAGAGGGGAGCATCTTACGACTACTTACAGTACTATATGCAGTACTTCGTATACCTAAAAACAAAAATAATAAATTATATTTACTTATAAACAAAATATTTCATAATCAATTTAATAATGTGTTATGTATGTGTATCACCTCGATTATCTTCATATATTTATATCATTGTCTGTCCACCTATTGAGGAGCGGAGAATTAGGAGAGTAACTTTAAAAAAGAAAATACAGGGGATATTTAAATTGACAACATGAGAGGGTTGAATGTAAAAATTTTAACACTTAGGTATATTGTATAGTGTATGAAATGAATTAAGCTTCTTTTTAGGGTGAATAGAAAATAAAATTCATCTTCAAAAGAGGATTTTTTTTAAATTTAAATCTATATAAGAGTAGATATAGTCTTCAATTCGATAGTCTTAAGGCCAGTAGTAACGCAGGGGCCCAAGCGTGTGGCTGAGAACGCGACAGGTTGTTGATTCGATTTCCTTTCGAAGAAATAAATTGTTGAATATTTTAATATTGTCGTTCTGATGCAATGCAAATTGTCCACTCTACGCAATGTCTCTACGCAATGCAAGTGTCTTAATGGGAACGGAGTGTCTTAACACTAGGTTCAGTGCGCGGGATATAGCATAAAGTTAAAAAAAATCCTCATAATCAAACATTCCCATAGTCGGTTCCCGGTAGTCGGAACCTATCACCCATTATCTCTACATCACTATAATCTGTAGATATCATATTTATGTCTTAATTAAGTTGTTTAAATAAATATTCTAATTATATATGTGTCAATTATAGCTTTATTAGGCGGGTTATATTGGAAGAGAGATACAATCGATTGCTTATCTTTTCTTAAAATATTCCAAAAAAAAAACGGTAATGAACGGGACTATTTAAAATCTAATACAATTATACGATTCGTTTGATAAAAAAAACCTTTACAATAATTTTAAAATTATATAATTGTTAAAAAGTTTTTTAAGAACTTTTTTTGTTCTCTTTTGTACTAAAGAATTAAGAAGAATCTTTTAGATTAATAAAACATAATGTTTACTTGCAATATAAGTTTCTGATTAACGCCATTTTAGGTTATCTATATTTTAGGTTATCTATATATTTTTTACGCCTACAAAAAATTTCACCCTCCGACAGACCGACCATCAATAAATATTACAAAATAAAAACAAAACTGACTTCCACTCAATAAAGAAGGATTAAAAAAAACAATAGTAATCGAAAGCGCAAGTAAAAACAACAAGGCGACGCGGCGTTAAGATTTTCTCACATAATATCTTGTATAAATCCTAGGGGTCGTGTGAACCGGCCTCGTAACGGTCCTTCCTTCCGCCCTACAGCGGATATGGTTAAGGGTGGCTATTAATATTTTAATGATGGGATTGTATTAATTGATTTGGGATTCCGATACATTGATGAAAAGAATAGAGTTGAATCGAGATTAGCAAGTCTCTATAAAATATGTAAGTAATTCAATTATTTTATTAGAAATAATATAGTAATAGTGTCGCAGAGTCACAAGTTTTGTGTGTTCGATTCCCATTCTAAAAAATTTTAATATTCAACAGTGATTTATGACTACGTTAAAGGCTCTACTTTCCTACAAAACGAAACGAAAGAATTGTTTTATTTTTTTAACATTTTTTTGGTGTTATTCCACACTTAGGAAAGGAAAATACTTATTTAGAAAACGTATAAAAATATGAACGCAGCGGGACTCGAACACGCGCCTCCTGGAAACCGACCAGGTCGGTTAGTTGTTCGGTTTCCAGGAGGCGCGGGTTCGAGTCCCGCTGCGTTCAAATTTTTATACGTTTTTCTAAATAATAATTGTTTTACTATTAAAAAAAATATATAAATAATAAATATAATATAATTTTCAACGTGGTCACCCTAACCTGATAAAGGATCATAGTAAAGGGAAACTTATAGGTCAACTCAGTAAAATGTTTACCGATCACTTAGCGCGGAACGTTTTATAACTTTATTTAACCTTGCTAGCTTTTACGTATAAATTTAGATTTTATTTATAGGGAAAGCAAGAGAAATCTTATTACTTTATAATTTCATATGCTTGGCTTTACGACAAATTAAGATATATTTTATTTAATATTTAAATTAGTGATTAATGTTGCCTGTTTAAGCTATCATTTTTACATATCTTCGTATTCTAAAAAAAATAATTAAATGAAAATAGTAACTGATAATTTTTCGAGAGATATCTCTGTCCCCTATTTTCGAAAATTTTGTGAGTACTAATAGTTAGGGGTTACCAAGCGTTGAAAGTATAAACATATTTACATATTGAAAATGCATTTGCATTTTAAAGTGAGAAATTCCTATACCGTTTTATAGAACTCTACTCACCACTGAAGTACTACATAAATATTTCTATGCTCAAACTACTATACATACATTTAAATATATTTAGTTTAAATCATCAATTGAAGATCTTTTAACATTTTTAATATAATAATGATGATTATTAAAAACAATTGATTTAGTGGTAGCCATAATAAATAAATAAATCAGTTTCACGCTGTATCCCGCACACAGCAAGGTAGGTAGAGCGAAGGAATGGAAATATAAATTTATGTAAATATTTCATCTTCTCGAGTGGGGATCGAACCCACAACCAGTCCGTTTACAGTCACACTTTGTGTCCCTTCGCCACGACAAGCCTCAAATAAGTTAGTCATAATTGCAACAAATAATCTTTAAGATATATTTAAAATTGTTTTTTTTTAAGAAGAGGAAGTTGTTATAAAATAGAAGGCCTAAAAAAGTTACATCTACAAAATCTGTACCATTTTTTGGGTATTCTCACAGAAATTCTCATAGAAACAGGTGACACAAAAACTCCCTTAAGCTATCAACTCGTTTTTATTGACTGAAAAAAACCACATCCGGGGCTCGATTTCCGGGTCGAGGCCGAGCATTAACAAAAAATATCTTTGTAATGTGATTGATTGATAAATATTTGGAGATATGTAAGTATGTTCTTTTGGACTAGAAAGATTAACGCGAGAATTATGGTTTCTTTGAGCCTATATTGTGTTTGCTCCATATTATTTTAAACGGGTGTTAGTCATGGCGTTATTTGTATAGTATAAATAGTAGTTATGTATTTTATTCCTTATCTACTGACGTTTTGTTGTAACAAGTCACTGTTTTAGAAATATTAAATTAAAAAATAAAAAAATAAATCACCTTCACGCTGTATCCCGCACACAGCAGGGTAGGCTGAGGCTACCTTAGGTTATAGAACCTAGTGAACTTAAGGACACTCCGTTCCCCTCGTTGTGTCGAATTCTGTATGCATTGCGTCTTGACTGTCGGAAGTAGATTTTTTAAGTAACAATGCTATCCTGACGCATAAAAAAATCACAACAAAACAAACAACAAAATCCTACCTGTCCTGTAGATTTTATTAGGTTGAACGACAATAGGTAAATCGTTGTGTTAAACATGATGTATAAGGTTATTTAATATTTGACTTTACTTTACGCTGTATTCTCGCAGTTGGAGTGTTTGACTGTAAATTATATAGGTAAATAGATGTAAATTCAAATATAATAGGTCAATTTGAACGGATTTTCATATTTAGATTAGTCTTCTATAATACACTCGTAGAAAGTGTCGTGCATAAATTAAGCGAACTATAGATAATGAAATACTACACACAGTGTAGAGTTCCCTTTACCTACCCTGTATGGTGCAGGATTTTTAAGAAGTTAAAACATCACCATCACGGTTTTTCGTTTTCATCAGCATCAGATAGAGCGGCAGAGAGTACCTAGTGTCGAGCTTTAGACACTCCGCTTTCCATTTTCCGTATATTTTTTTACTGTGATACTGAATGTTGAGTGGCAGAGCCCAATGCCGCGTATTATCTTATTACTAGGGTGAGGAAATAAAAATAATACATTCTGTAAGCGGGAGCGGAACTCCCAACCGTCGTGTTTACACTCAAACGCTAAGCTTCTACACCACAAAGGCCCTAAAACAAAAAAAGAGAATAGATAATATTAAGCTAGATCTTAAACAAAAATATGATTTAATATATCAACCTACATTTATAATTTGTTAGAATTTTCATTCAAAATGAATGAAAAGCGAAAAGTATTAAGTAAACAAAGTGTTTCCCGTTACTGCTACTATGCGGCAATGGCTCTTTCCTCCTGACCCTTTATTCCCACGCTCCCGTAACAGGTGTGGCTGTGCGATAATATTTAAAAAGCAAGCTAAATTAAACCTTATTAGTAAAATTTTAAGTGTTTTGCATATTTTTGGCAAATTTAAATTGGTAATTTAAATTTAGGTTTTTAAATTTTTTTTTGCAAAGTTAATTACAGTACCAATACTTAATATAATAAATTCCAAATTAATTATTTAACATGAAACAATTAAATAAATGTTGTAGTCATTACAATATTTCTATTTATTTTAATTCTGAAGTCACTACTTACAAGCCAAAATAAAACTTTTTTAATTAATGTTGTTGTTCCTCTACAATATATAATATATATCTTTTATTATTATAACAATAAAGATTCCAACAATTTTATTTAACGCTCTAACCACAATTAACTTAATAAAGTAAATACTACGTTAATAAACAAAGAACTGTTCGATTACAGAAATTATTTAAAAAATGGCGCCATATTGACATACGTCAAAGTAAAACTTTTTTTTAAATTGCTAATCAATCACCCGTGTCCACTCATCCTAATCCGCTTTAGCCCATCACTGTTCTGTTTCATACAAGAAATCGACTTGTGGGAAGTATTCCGTAATGCATTTCTCAGTTGCAAATATTCTTTTGTTATTGTACACCTTTGCTGCCTTTTGTGGAGCTCTTTAAATTTGCGGACCCTTTGAAAAGGATACGGATTTAAAGGAGTCATTATCGAAGGCTGTGAGAATGTGGTCGTGAATGTAAATTACTTTTATTGTAAATGTCCACTATGTATGAACGTTGAAATTAAAGTTTTTTTTATAATTGTAAATCGTACGACAGAACAAAATTACATGTTATAACGAAGTTTTACAAATTGAATAGGTATTATTCATAAATTAAATACTTAGGTAATATAAAAAAAATTGGAATTCAGTTAAAAATTGTATATTGTAGTTAAATATATTATTTCGCAAGCAGTTGCATTGCCTGATGCACTGCAGTCGTGGCGGAGGGGCACAAGCGTACAGCGACTGTAAGCGCGACAGATTGTGAGCTCGATTCCCACGCAAACAAATGTAATATTTAATGTCTTCACTCTGGTAACGAGGCAAAGCGCGACGTTGAGTTCCGCTATTCAACAAAAAATGCCGATTCGGCGGAAAGTGGAGAACAGAAGTGTCTTAATGTCACACAACATTAGGTAGGAGTAAATAGATCGTGGTAAGTCACTTCGATCCTTATTTTATGATAAATAAACAGGTAATTAGGTACTAAGTGCGCTTACTTTATAAGGATATTCCAAGCAGAAGTGTATAAAATTATCCAAAGCCTTATAGCATTAGTTTTATTTAAATAAATTTAGACTAAGCAATGCATTCCTCACTTCTCGCCTAATCTTCAAGAGCGCGGTCGGGCGGCGGAACTTCGCATCGCGTTTTGTCTACCAGAGCGGAAAAATCTTATTTTATCTTTTATCAGCTTCACGCTGTATCCCGCACACAGCAGGGTAGGCAGAGGGAATCTAGTGAAAGACACTCCGTTCCCCACTTTCTGCCGAATTCTTGAGGCATTGCGTGTTAAGTGGCAGAACTCAACACCGCGCTTTGCCTCGACACCAGAGCGAAGAAATGGAAATATAAATTTAAGTAAATATTTCATCTCCTCGAGTGGGGATCGAACCCACAACCAGTCGGTTTTACAGTCACACTTTGCGCCGCTGCGCCGCCACTGGCATCAAAGTCGGCCCAGTGCGTCACGACGATCTCGATAAGAATAAACATTTTAAATAAAATATATATATATTGTTTGTAAATTATTTATTTATTCATTATAGGATCGCTGATATTAAATATAAAATATACGCGACTAAGAAAAAAAACAAAACACATATAATAAGACACTTTATTATTAAAAATGCAATTACATAAATGCATGTGACTAAAATTAATGAATATAACACGTCATATCTTTCTATTACGTATAAGTTTGTTTAAAAAAACCTTTGATGACATGGTTGTCACAAAGTATAAACATAACAAAAAATGCAAAATTAAAATGCAATAGTACAGTTAATTAAAATGTACTATTATTTTATTTTAAAATAAATTTCTAAATTTTGGTATACATTCTAAAATTATAATTGTGCGAAAAAAAAATTCTTATAATAAAAAACTTAATTAAAATTCTATAGCACAAAATTGTCTTTAGGGGCCGTTCAAGTATTACGTAAGCACTGTAGGGGGGCGGGGGGGTCTTGGGTTTGCTTATTTTTGATGACATGGGGGGTGGGGGGTCTAGCTAGTAATTACATAAGCAGAAGTTATTTATTTTTACATACATATTATGGCTATATTTGGTAGACGTATGTATGGTAGACGATATAACTATTAGTTTTATAATATAATATATAAGTTTTTATATATATTTCGCGAGAATGGCACATTGTCAAGAGTCTAAATAAAAAATTTTATAAAAATCTGTGGTGATTTAAGGATTTTTCCATACAAATTTCAACCTCTTATTTGCACCCTTAGGAGGTGAATTAAAATAAACCACCAAACACGTGTTCAATGAAATATTTTTAAGAGTCTGAATTTAAAGTTTTATAAAAATCGGTGCTGATTTCGATTTTTTCCATACAAACTTTCAACCCCTATTTCATCCCTTTAGGGTTAAAATTTTTCAAATTCCCTACTTAGTGGATTTCCAGAATTCGAAATCATAAATCTGTCTAAATATCACGTTTCTACTATCAGGAGTTACGGATGTGCGTGCGTTTTACACAGTCAGTGGGAACATGTCCTTTTATAAATGTAGATACAAATAAAATATCAATAAAAAATACCTTAAAAAAAATATGCCAATGTTTACGTAAGCATGGGGGAGGGGGTAAGAGGAATGCTTATTTTTGATGACATAGGGGGGGGGGGGGTCAATAATTGCAAAAAAACTGCTTACGTAATACTTGAATGGCCCCTTATATTAAAATTAATTTTTGGTTAATAATATAAATTTAGCCATGTCGTTTATTATTTGTAAATAATTGTACTTTATTCTGCATTAACATTGAAACACTACCATCATGTATAGCCAAAAGGACAAATGGCATCAAAAATCAAATATTGCTGGCATAAATCAGTATAACAAAAATAAAACGGTTACAAAAATTTAAAAAAGAAATTAATTACATCTTTTCAAATTTTTATTTTTATGTAGTTTTAACAAATGAACTACAATAGTATTAAAATAATAACAATTAAAATCTTATTCTAAGCACTGGCACTTATTATCACAGGGTTTTTTTTGTAAATGCATCATATTATTTGCCAATTATAAAGGTGCACTCACACTCAATTTAAATTCAAATAAAAGAACATTTTCATACAACCAATTAATTCAGTTTAAAATTCTTGTATTATTATTTAATTACACATCGGTGTTAATCACT
Organism: Heliconius erato x Heliconius himera; assembly: GCA_013421005.1. Classification (NCBI taxonomy): domain Eukaryota; kingdom Metazoa; phylum Arthropoda; class Insecta; order Lepidoptera; family Nymphalidae; genus Heliconius; species Heliconius erato x Heliconius himera. Next base: position 14,781 of record JAATLQ010029813.1, on the reverse strand, counting down.
CTTTTGAGTTAAAAGTTCACATTATTATACTATATTAAAATAATTTTAATATGGTATAATAATGTAAATATAGCCAGTATAGTATCTAATATATTATAACTTGCACCTCTTCAATGACGTTTAAAGGTAATGGAAGACTTGGAAGAGAGGTCTTAAAGAGGTATATCTCTTACATCATTAAATAAAAATATTTTTGCCAGAAATAACGTGCGATTGTTAAATTTATGAATGTTAATAGAATATTATGTATTAATAAGGAAATGAGAGGAAGCCATATTACTCTATTAAAAATTTATATAATTTATTTATAATAAAGTGTGATGGGAATGAATATTGTTAATAAGGTGTATGTTAGTACTTAGTAGTTTTAGTAATAAGTGAATATTGTTGAAAGAGTTACTCCAAGAATCGATTAAAATATTTTTAGTGTTATTCCACACTTAGAAAAGTAAAATACTTATTAAGAAAACGTTTAAAACATTCCCTATAAAAACCCGATATGTTCCAATTTTTAAACGTTTTCTTAATAAATCGTTTAAAATATTCAAATGACTTCTAAAAACTGTTACACAACAGTTCCACCATATGATACAACAGATTATTTATATTAATACTTCACTGACATATATTAAGAAACTTTAAATCATCGTATTTTTTACAATAAAATTATAATTTATACAGAAAAGAGAAATATGGTGTTAAGTTAAGTTTCAAAATTATTAAAGAAAAAAAATAAAACTTGAAAAAATCAAAATAAAAAGAGATAATAATAAAATTCAAAATTATTAAAAGTGTTGTCTCTACCATTCAATCAAAATACAGTTGTCATGAACGCAAGAAATATTAAGTTTAAAATTAATTTAATTATTTCTATTTAAATTATTTGTTCATAGATTAAGAATGAATTATTTAAAAACTATATATGTACAAATGCTTATATTGTTCTACTTGTACCATTTGTTTTTATAGTTGTTTATTATTATAAAAATGAATGTCAATGTTTATTTGCGTTCATTCCAAATTAAAATAAGCAAGTGTCTTCCTAAACCAATTTCATAATAATAGTCAAAAGCTGTATTTTAATTTGCAATTAAGTTTCATATTAAAAGTAAGATTGTTTGAACCATTTAATTTTTTTAATTAAATATGTAAGAAAAGAAAATAAGATTAGCATTATACCATGTTTTTAGAGATTCTTTTCCAGATTACACAACACTTTTTAGAATTAATTTATTGAAAAAAAAGGAGTAAATTAATATCTATTCAATCAACGATTACAACTAATTTCTTACATCACACTGTTTCTAGTCAACGAGTAGTGGCCGCTTTGAAGTTAAGCTTTCTGAATGTTAAATCTGTGTTATGTTAAAAATCATAATATCATATCTAAGGAGTCATCTATAGCTAACTTCAGGGCAGTCGCTCTTCGAACGGACTGCACTCTACTCTACAATCCCCCTCTTCACACAGGCACGTGGCCCACGTACTGCACGGTGAGCAGCAGGTCGAGCAGGTCGCGGGGCTGCAGCCAGCGCCACGGCAGCTCGCGGCAGGGCGAGTGCCACGCGCCGCGCGCCTGCGTGCTGTACAGCAGGAAGACGGCCGTCGCGAAGCAGAGGATCGCGAACATTTGGAAGAGACTTTTTAGGGGATCCCTGAAACAAACATACGTATGTTCGGACTATAATATCTCAACAATAAATATAAATTAATTACGACAGCAACTCACTAAAAACTTTTTTTATAATAGATTTTTTTAGCGTCACGGTTTATTATACCGCATACCGCATAGAAGGCAGAGGGAACTTGTGTTAAGACATTACGTTCCCAATTTTACGCTAAATTCTGGAGGCAGTGTGTATTCAATGAGGAAATTTAACGCCGTGCTTTGCCCAGAGCGAAAAAATGTGTGATATTATATGAAAAAATGTACAGACATATGTTAACAAACTTGTGACAAATGTGTATAGTTTTCTTCACTAGCTAGTTAATCAAAAAGAACACCAAACATCAAGTCACCAAAATAATATATGTCCCCCACAGACCTATTATATAACTTTCCTCCAATAACGTCGTGTTTTAATGATATCTAAAGTCTCGTGCAAGTATCGTCGTGTTTTAATGAACTCTCCCGAGTATAGTGAACATAAAAAGTATTACTTAAAGAAAATCAATATAATCTATACCTATAAAAAAAATTGTAATTGTTTGCTGCCTGTACATGGAACAATTATCAATGTTAGAGAACCCAAAATAATATTTTTTTAAATAGTAGTTTTGTTTGTTTGTCTGTACCTTTGTTCACGCTTATCTCAAAACCAGCCTAACCAATTTATTTTCATAATCATATTTATTTAAAATACCCTTTACATTTAGTGTTAGTTTTATTTAATTCGGTTCATAATTAAAAAAGTTATGTAAAGCATATGGTTCAACAAAATATTTTTTTTACTGGCTGAAACTAATTTCAATGTATTATCTTTAAAATGATAATATTATTAGAATTCGAAAGTCACTAAGAGTAGTATATAAAGTATTGTAAATTTAGCGAGAGAGGCCGCGAGCGAGTCACTAGTATAAAATATATTTAATGTAAATAATTACCATATATATCTTTTAAGCCTTGGATGTGATTTGTTTCGTTTCACGCAAACAAAGCATGGAAGGTCCGTCTGAGTTGAAATTGTTGATTGATCTGAAATACAATTGATACTTTAGACTATTAATTAAAATTTGCGATGTAAATAAATATTTTTCTACTCTATAAGATATTTAGTTGAGACCAGTCGTGGCGCAGGGGCACAAAGTGTGACTGGTAAAAGCGACTGGTTGTGGTTTTGATTCCCACTTCATGAAATAAAATAATTATTTAAAGTTATATTTCCATTTCTTTGCTCTGATGTCAAGGCAAAGGGCGGCGTTGAGTCTCGCCACTCAACACGCAATACCTCCAAAATTCAGCGGCAAATGACGGAATGTCTAAGCACTAGGTTCCCTCTGCCTACATTGCCGTGTGCGAGATACAGTGTGAAGCTGATTTTTGGTTTTTCTAAATTAAAGACTTAAATTAATATAAAAAATGGTGGGGGTAAAAGAAGTAATTTAATAAAATTTGTGTTCAATTAAAAAAATAATCAAACTACTTTTGTGATCCAACTCCATGTGATAGTGAAAAAAATCAAAACGACAATTTGAAAAGTTTCATAATTAGTAATAATTAATTATCTATTATTCCTTATTATTATTAAATATAAATATTTCTAAAATAGTTATTAAAAACAAAAAATATCGTGTAATTTTAATAACATTTCTAGACACATTAAATGACCTCCTTGAGTGCCAAATTTACTTAAGTATAATAAGACAATCACAAAAACTAACTACAAACTAAACATAAATCTACTTACTACTACAAGATACTTAGTACTTAAAATTTCATTTATCTTTACCCTATTCAAGAAGGCATGAGATAAAAGGTAAACAAATCAATAAAAGTTTATTTTATAGGTCAAGATTGATGGAGTTTAATATAGTACATGAAGTAAAAAAATATCTATGAATTAATGGATGCAAACAAAATTTTCGAGTTGTCTATAGAACTTATAAGTTAATAATAATAATTATTTAAATTAATCATTTTTATAAATTAATTAATGAAATGATTTTTATAATTATATTTTTAAGTAATAAATGTTTCTATTTACCCTATTATACGGTACATATTCACCATAGATTATTTTCTAAATTTGCTATATATACAGGTCAATTAAAGTGAATATTTAAATTTATATATTGTAGTTAAGAGCGTTGTAGCGCAGTAGAGCAACGTTTGACTCTAAATGTGATGGATGTGAATTTGATTACCACTTCAAGGAGGGGTTATATTAGGAAAGGCAAAGTGCGGCGTTAAATTCCACCACTCAACACGCAATATCTTGAAAACAAGACGTTCAGTACGGAACTGTGTTTTAGCACTACTGTTTCCGCTATTAGGGAAAAGCGAAGAAACCTCATAAATCAAATTATTCCTAAGAATGAGAATAAAAGTATATTAAAATATATTTTTTTCTTAATTTGTGGCCGAAAAAAAAATAATAATAATTAAAATTATCTAAATAGTGCATGTAGATAAATCAAAAGAAATCTTTGTTTCTTATAATGTATGTATATAAAAATAAAATGATAAAATTCCCCTTTAAAAAGAAAAAAACATCTAATATATAAAATCTACTACTACTACTCCTCTATATATATATAACCAAAATTACCAAATTCCGTCTGTATTTCAGCACAACATGTTTCACAGTACACTTCTTTAGTGACCTCTTTTTCTTTATCAAATTGCTGTTCTAATAAATTAAGCTTAGTTTTAAGACCATCTACAATTGATTTCAAAAAACCATTCCTCTCGTTGCCTTCATCAACAAAACGCTTTAAAATATTTAAATTTTCCTCATATCTATCTAAAACATTTTGCATTTCTGTTACATTATTATTAGATATGTTTAAATCTTTTTCCAATTTCTTTATATTCTTATTTAATCTGTCACATTCAGTACATTTGGTACAATCTATGCAGTTATCTATATTATTATTATTATGAAATTCTATTTCAGTTTGTGTTCCTATATTCATGATTTCTACATCTTTGAAAACTTCTAGAACATACAAACTTGTGTTTGTGGATTGATTTTTTGTTTCCATTTTAAATTCTTTAAAACATTTTTCGCCTGTTTCATTGTTATATTTGTTATCTAAATTTGATTTTCTTTCATTACATTCAAATATTTCAATTGCTTCAGTTTGAGTACCAAAATTAATTGCCAAATTATTATCTATTTTTAATTTATCACAATTTTGACAAATTCCTTCCGTCATTTTATCAGTCTGTGTACCAGCAGTTATTAATGAATTATCTAATAATTCCGATGTTTTTTCGTAGGGTTCCGTACAATTTAGTCCACTTAGGTTATGTCTAGATAAATTACAGAAACTAAGTCTTATTTCGTCGAAAAGAGACATGTTAGTTGCTCTTCCTTGATCTTCTTTTAGTGCTTTTACAAATGACTCTTCGTCTAGGATACGACCTTCTATGGTGGAAATTAGCATAGTTAAATAACACACGACCATTAAGACAAAAATTAAAATGTAGACTAAAATTAAAGTAAAGAAATTAAATATTTTAATTTGTTAATCATTTATAGCAATACGTGTAGTATTAGCATTACAGACAAAAAAACTGAAATAAAACATCGTTAAAATTTATATATACAGAATGAAATATTTACACATTTTCAATAAATAATAATTTATTTGTTCTTACCTGTTACAAATCTGCTTTCAGTGTTGAGACTATCCAAAGCTGTTAGCATTTGATCCTCAGTGTAGCTAACGTCTATAGATCGGTCCATACGTAGGTGTGTCTGATTAGATTTATTTAACATATCTTTGAGCTCCATTTCTAATAACACCTGGAATGTAGAAATGTTAAAAATAAATAATATACATATTGATTCTCACCAGCACCTTAACCAAAGCCTTAGCTTTTTTTTCCCAAAATTGAAAAAGTGTTTTTTTTCAAACAAAATAAATAATAAAATTATCATTGTAAAATGAAATTATTGGCTAATGTTAATGATTCATTTGAAAAAAGTTATGGAAATGTTACTTCAATGTACTATGTTATTACAGTGAGGTATCACTTAGCGGTAAAAAGTGCGTAAAATATATGATTTTTCTCTACACGAGCGTGATAGGACCCACGCGACTTGTATGAAATTTGTGGCGAGAGGATATCGTTGTAAAAATAGGAGAAATAAACTGACAGACAGACACAGACAGACAGACTTGACAGAAAGGGAAGATATTAAAGAAGGTATGAGAGTCTATTTCCTCTTTCAGCAGTTGCCGTTTGTATCAGTCCCGTGGTTCTCCTCCGGCAACGCTGCTTGCTATATATATTGTTTATAACAACAGTCCAAAATAATTGTAATAATAATAACATTCCTTGCTTTAGTTGTCATTTCTTATTTCAATGGGCATACACCTACTCCGACTACTTTCAGTGCATTATTTTTTGTTGGATGTCTGCTACATCCAATATAATTAGCAAAATTTTATATATTTTGACGACATACAAAGACAAAAGAGGTAGAAAGAAAAAGGAAAGAGGCAAAAAGAGTCTCAAAAGTACCTTCTCCTTGAGCACTTGCTGCATGTACCGGTCGTGGTCGTGCAGGCGCGCGCTCAGGTCCGCGTGCTCGGCGCGCAGGGTCTCGTTCTCCTCCAGCAGCGCGGACTGGCGGCTCGCGTACATGTCGTTGATACGGTGACACTCCGATTTGGATATTGACAGTTGCTCTTGGAGTGTTAGTTTCTATTGATAATAAGTTTTGTAACATTAATCTTTTGGAAAAATCTTAATATTCTCAAAAAGTCTTCTATAAAAATATTGAAATATATTTTTTTTACACGTTATGTTTCCCGCATATGCACGGCAGGAAAAGGGAATCTATTTAGTGTTACGTAGACGTACCGCACAACACTTTAAACCACATATTTAAGTTATGCGATTTTCTTTTAAATCATATGAGATTCATATAATAACATATGAGTGCAATGATTTTCAAAAAACGCATTACTATAAATTTAATTTAACATTATTTTGACCCTTTTCTTAAGAATTGTTTTGTTCGTTAGAAAATTAGCACATGTTATAATCCATGACATCATATTTTTTTTATTAGCAGATAGCTGAGGTTATTGCTATACAAGAATATACCTCTGTCTCCAGCACAGTGACTTGTTCCGTAAGAACTTTCGCTCTCTTCTTAGAGCCGTCCAGCTCGCGGCGGCTCTCGCGCAGGTCTTGCTCCGCACAGCACAACCTCTCACATATCTCTTCATAGTCACGACGGATATTTGACAAACCTGTTGATTCTTCACGTAACCTGTGAGTAGATAAAATAAAAAATAAAATCAGTTTCACGCTGTATCCCGCACACAGCAGGGTAGGCAGAGCAAACATAGAGTTAAGACACTCCGTTCCCCACTTTCTGCCGAATTCTGGAGGCCTTGCGTGTTGAGTGGCAGAACTGAACGCCGCGCTTAGCCTCAACAAAAGAGCGAAGAAATGGAAATATAAATTGAAGTAAATATTTCATCTCCTCAAGTGGGGATCGAACCCACAACCAGTCGGTTTTACAGTCACACTTCGTGCCGCTGCGCCACTAATGGCCTCAAGTTCCTGTAAGTAGATAACAATAAAGTCGTATAAAAAAACTGTACAATACACACGTTTGGATCCATTTAATAATAATTACGTTTAAGCTCTATCCAATGATGCAAAATTAAAGTGCTACCATTTTACAACGGCCGATTATTTAATTCAAAGGAAAATATTTGTTGGAAACATCTCTTTAATGTTCTTTGCAGTTGAGATACATAAGTATATCTGGCTGAATGGCTGATGATTATAAGTTTGATCCCGACCTAAGAGCACTGTACCAGTTTGAAAAACAAAGCGGGATGTTGGGTTCCACTACACTACAGAGTTATATGATGAATATAGAGTAGTGTCTAAAACCAGGTTCTGTCTGCCTAACTTGCAAAAATCTTCAAATACCATACCTTAAAACTGCATTAAAATCAAAATATTTTCAAATCCTTCTATTCTACTAATATCTAATATTATAAACGTATAAGTCCTCACAAGGATAGATAGATGTTCGTTCCACTTTCACGAAAATAAATATTGAAACTTAACATTTCCAGTAAATAATATAGCTTGTATAAAAATAATACTACATACATATTAAGATGACTCCTCAGGGTATCTCTCTCAGCTGTGACCGCTGCTAAAGCCTCTTCGTGGTGGCGATCAGAGTAGTCAAGCTGCGTACGCAATTGTTGAGCTAGATGAGTCTTCTCCTTGAGCTCGCATTGTAACTCTTCTAGTAGTTGGAAGCCTTGAAAAAAGACAAAATAAACATAAAGCCACCATAAATCTCATATTTTAGTTTTTTCGTATGTTGAGTAAACGAATAAGACGGAACCCTTATAGGCATGGGCCTAGGAAGATGGACAGCCGGGTGGTGCGGCCCACCCCAGAATAGTCTGGTGCCCATTCCAGAAATTTTACTAACAAAAAGCTTAAGTCCAGGCCCTTCCAGAAAATATCCCTAAATACGCCTATACTTATAGGGTCACTCTATTATATTTATATTATATATTATTATCTCTTGTAAAACAAAGCAAATCTATTTACTTAAGTTATAATAAAGTCACGATGACAAGTGTCTTCAAAAGTTATAAGCATACATATAAATTATATAACATAAAGGTATATATGTCCAACACCTAACAGACACAAAAACACAGTCATACAAGTTTAACTCTGAGTAAAAATAGTACCTACGATCGTTGCCTTCGCATCCAAACCACAACCACTAAGCCAACAGGATTAACAAAATTATCATCCAACCGTTACAAAGTTACGCTTTACGTAATTAATATTCAACTATGACTTCTTCATGAATATGTTTACAAATAGATCTATTTCAGTACATGCCACATGTGCTGACATTATCTTTAAACAGATGCCGCGCAAAAACACTGTTATATCAGATTTTATATCATTTTACAATGTTTTAAGGAAATATCTGTTACTTGAATAAAATTTTAACTTTTTGGTATAAATTAATTAGATTCTAGAGTAAATTGTTGAGTAATAAAATGTGTTGAAGGTCACATTGTTTGAAACGTAATATAAGTTACGAAGTTTTTTATTTATCATATTATCTATTTACAAAAATCAAATGTACATATTATATTATATATAAAAGAAGTCAGTTTTTAGCATCCATGTATTCCATACTTATAACAGATACTTAAAAAAATAAAAATATATCTCACCATTATATTCAATCCCTAAAAATCTCCTTAGAAACTTCCACAACAAATTATAAAAAATTAACACATTATAAACACCTAAAACTAATATAAGCAAATATAAAAATTGATATAACATATTGGAATACATAGTCACAGTCAAATTCAAGACAGACTGAATCTTTAGCCATTATCAGTTGAAATTTACAAGAACATTTGCATATCAAACATGCAAAGTAAATATTGGCACAAGACATATGTAGGAAATTAGTGCATTAATGTTTATATAGAGTTGAATAAAACTTTTTTAGAGACAAGTTTTTTTTATATTTCAAGGATTTTTAATCTATACTAAGCTAAAACGTTTGTTTGGTTGAACATGCTAATCTCAGGAACTACTAGTTCAAATTGAAAAATTATGCTAGATAGTCCATTGAGGCCAGTCATGGCGCAGCGGCACGAGGTGACTAAAGCGACTGGTTGTGGGTTCGATCCCCACTCGAGGAGATGAAATATTAACTTAAATTTATATTTCCATTTCTTCGCTCTGCTGTGGAGGTTCTCAACACCCAATGCCAGAATTCGGCAGAAAGGGGGGAACGGAGTGTCTTAACACTGGGTTCCCACTACTGCCTACTCTGCGGTGTGCGGGATACAGTGTGAAGCTGATTTAATTTGATTTAATTTTTTAGTCCATTAATCAAAGGTCAGAGTTACCACAGCCACTTGTGGAAAACATTTTTTTTTTTATTACCATTTGACTATAAACTTCATTATATAAATATTTAAGTTATAGAATAAATTGATAGTTTATCTTAATTTTAGCAGTCTATATATAATTTAGTTTTTTTATTGTTAATTGCACACTACAAAAATATATTGAAATAGAATGTAGACTATGTAATATATGTTGTAAAAACCATATAATAATTTCAACATAGTTTAACAGTAACATTATGTGTTTAAAGGGTTAGTACAAGTGGATTGGTCTATAATAAGTGTGGTTTTCAGCCATGTTATATTAAAATTTTTGTATCTTAATATTTTTCTATCTTAATATTTTTGTATTTTATTTTTGTATCTCAATATTTTTCTTTTAGGAATAAGCAATTAAGTACCATAATAATATCGAGAGTAAGATATTGCACTAAATTATCAATTGAAACTAGAATGCTAATTAACCCAGATTATAAAATTTTCCTCTTATTTATGTTTACATACAACTAAGCCATTGGAAACAATTAATATTTATGTTGTTCATAATATGTTAAGATGATTTAAAATTTTCTAATATTATAGGTAAGCTGCATCTTATTGTATGTATAATACATCAGTACAAAGTCTTGTCACAATGGTAAATGGAAGAATTGTAGGTTTGATTTCCACTCATAGGAATAAATTATTTTTATTTTCTTCATCTGGTAAGAAGATCGAGCACTGAGTTGAGTTCTGCCACCGTGTTTATGTTATAATGTAAAAACTGGTTGTGCATTAGATCCCCACTGGAGGAAATTAAATTGTTATTTAAATTTATATTTTCATTTCATCACTCTGCAAGTGTCTATAAGCCAGCAGAAAGTGGACAATAAAGTGTCTTAACACTAGGTTCTGTCTGCCTACTCTGCTGTATGCTGGACAGAGTGTGAAGCTGATTTTAATTTAAAGTTGCTTTTTTTGAAAATTATCCAACAGAGGTTCACTCTCTATATTTAATTTTTTATAAATCAAAATATTATTCTATCCTTAGTAACATAAAAAACACTCACCATCAGTAGAAATGCCAGAGTCAGAATCATGTGGTACCTGTCCACTCTTGAGATTAAAACTGTAAGAATTATTGTTTAATAATGAATTGTTTAATTAATGACTTAAATTAAATGTAAATTTATAGATAATTTAAGAAATCTACCTTTCTTCCAGATCATTTTTTATTTTCTGGCTTTCACTGTACTTATTCAATGTAGCTGCCAGATCTGTCACATTTATTTCAGGATTGTTTTGTTCAGGATCCAGCAGAGATCTAAGATAACTATACTCAGCCCTAGAAGTATATAAATTATATCAATTCAAAGTTCCTTATTGACTATTCCACGCAACTCCAAATTAATTATAAATTCTTGAATTTTATTTACTTTAAAATTAGTTTTTTTTATTTAAATTAAATCACCTACTTACTTATTTGTTTTTATGAAAGGCGCGAATTTATCCATCAGAACATCAACACGCAATGTACCATCATTGTCAATACCACAATAATTAAAAATCTGCAGTGCGGTGACGATATACTCTAAAAATGAAAATAAACACCACTCTGTAATGAGGAAGTATACCAACGCATAGTTACATTAATAAATGTTTAAAATTACACTCACCGTCGGCACTTGCATCGCCGTCAAGATTCATTATTATAATCAAAATTAACACAAAATACACTATAGTTTTAAATTACTCTTGTAATAATTACGTTTGTACGTTAACGGTCAATTGTTTATGTTTCATTAGTCTAAATAAAATTGTAACGCTTCAGCGAAATACAAAAATAGTTTTGTAATAAAAACGGTTTAACATTTATAGTGATGCTCCTGTCATGTATGATGTAACCATTATATGAATTATCGATGTTTTACAATTGTATATTCGAATGAGTACAAGAAATCTTTATGTAATTCAAATTTTAAACTTTATAAAAATCGTTAAAAAATATCTATTTTGTTGTTTTTTAAAAAACATTACGGTCAGATTTAACATTTTTTTCCTATATAAAAGATATTATCGATATTCGAACCTCGTGTACTAAGGCTTCCCTAGTAAATCATAGATTATATTTTGAAACAGATAACAAAACATAAAGATAATATTAGGTCCAGATACACAATCGATTCTGTTTTACTAAACCCCAAATTACGAAAAGATCAATTATACTTATAAATATTATACTTGACATGTAAAAACACCCAAAAGCCAACTTGTCAAGCTTGGGACGTATTTTAATACTCTAAAAATAAACTACTATAACAAGTTAGAGCACAGCCATGTTACATTAAAATGGAATATTTTGTCATCGGTCAGATTATATTCGCTATTTTTATTATCAGTGAACCTATTCTTCTGTTTTGTTATATTGAATTTTATAGAGACCATTGTGGCGCAGGGGCACAAGGGTGTAGCTGGAACGCGACAATTGTGGGTTCAAACTCTACGCGAGGATATGAATTATTATTTATTATGATTTTAATTTTTGTATCTATCAATATTCATTGGGGCTTCAAAAATTTAATCTTATTGTGTACAGGACTAGAACTAAATATTTTAAGAGTAGGACATAAAAAATATCTTCCAAATAAAACAATATATTACAATAATTAATAAGTTTTTATGAAATACAAATGTCTAAATATACAATCTTTTACAAATTATAACAATAACTAAACAAAAATATTATCGAGTTCTAATAGTGTTAAGTACTTCGACGAGTCCACTGTGTACTTTTAATACGGCTAATCTTGTTTCTATCATCGTGAAATCACTTAGTTCCATCTGAAAATCAAAAAATGTTTTTTAAGCACGCTGTATCCCGCACACAGCAATGTAGGCAGAGCGAACCTAGTGTCAGTAAGACACTCCGTTCCGCACGTTCCGCCGAGTTCTAGAGGCATTGCGTGTTGAGTGGCGGAACTCAGCGACGCGCTTTGCCTCGACACCACCTCCAACAAATGAAAATATGTAAATAAATATTTCACATCCTCGAGTGGGGACCGAGCCCACAACCAGTCGATTTTACAGTCACACTTCGTGCCTCTGTGTCACGACTGGCCTCAATCCTTCTTAAAATATTTGATTCCAGTGTATTCCAGAATATATTTTTCTTTAATCTGTTTGGTAGACAAAAGGCAGAGTTGTATTTTTCTTTTTTATAAACGCAAAATTTTTAACATTATTACATGGACTTAGTTACTTATAAGTAGGTTATCTACCAACATGCAAAAATATATGAAACGTACGAAGATCAGAAAATAATTTATATAAAAACAGTTTTTAAAGTACACATACACCATCTGGAGGATCCTTTTCTCTTGATGGAAATCGGCCATACATTCGTTCACAGATTGCACACAGACCACACCAAGTTCTATATTTTATGGAACGCTCGTTACTCTGTAAATAATAGTACAATTTACATAAAATTGATATGTTTATTTTTTTTTATATTTTGTAAGAAAGATGTGTATTTAAAATATTTTTGAAATCTTAAGTTAAAATTAAAAAGTTTTAATACGTGGAATTTGTGCTACATAATATGAAAACAAAAAAAAATATTTTAAAAGACCCTTATGGTATCCAATATATGATTGTTTTTCTATTCCAATTTGCAATATTTAGGGCAGCTTTTTACCTATCCTACATAACCTGGTATAGCTACTTTTGGTTGACCTAGAATTATGAAATTTGGCAGCTAGCATCTACTGGTAATACTAACTGGTAGTTTAGGAAAAATCCGAGAACTGTACACTTGTGGTTAAATCCTAACAAATAATAGCCTTAAAAACGTGGCAATATTTGGTATTAAAGCCGTAAGGTAAGGAATAGCTCTGGCGAAAGCTTGAATTTCAGAAAAAGCTTTAGACTTCCGATATTTGCTCGGTGGGCGAGCCTGACTATCTCTTGTCCGGATTTTTTCTAGCTTCACGCTGTAAGCCACATTTAGCAGAATCGGCTGAGGGAACCTAGTACCAGGGCGCACTGTTTCCTATTCTTCGCCGAATTCTTGAAACATTGCGTGTTGAGTAGTGTAACTCACCTCTTCGCTTTGCCATGCTTCTAGAACTAGAAAATGAAAATATTAAATAATTTGGAAATCGAATCTACAACCATCGCGTATACAATCACATGCTTGTGATGCTGCACCACGCCACGACGTCGTATTATCAGATACTTCCAAATCAATTTGTTTCAATAAATTCTACTCATAATTACAACAACAACCTCGTTAGCGTCAACTCCTTCAGTTACATGTTTTCTAAACCCAGTATCTAAAAGAGTAACTTTAATTTCATCTGGTATATTCTCGTCTTCTTCATAAGCAGCCCACTCCATCATACTTTCGAATTGATTAGACTGTTCCGTTGTTAGAATACCTCCCATCATTAGTGTTAAGCCTTCGTGTATGTCCTAGAAAGTAAAATAAAAAAAATTAAGCGATAGGTCTAGATAACATAGCGACATCATTTTACTTTTATGTTTTTGTTTTTAATTTTCTTCCTAAATTAAAAATATTTGGAGGATTCACCTACACTAATATTATAAAATTGAAGAATAAATTGAAGAATATCAAAATATTTTTGTTATATTTGTCTAAGAGATTAAAATTAATAGTCACCTTGTGCAATAAAACAAAATCTCAATGTATCATATTACCTACCACTAAGACGAAGGAACAGGATGTAAATATTACTGAAATAAGTATAAAACAACAATTATTTTTACCTTTATAGGCATTCTGTATCCTTTTGGCCTGAACTTCCTTAATACAGTCAAATAAAGCAATTGTTTTGATTTTTTTATCGTAGCAAATCTCGCTGCGTATTGCATTGGCGATAGAGCTATTTAAGTAAAACAAAATGGCCTCAGTTATAATATTCTTTAGTCAATATTTATTAATGGGTCATAATCAGAAAAAGTGTACATTTTGTGTCTTTTCTTGTCCCGCTACTTTGAATACGTTTTAAAAATACAATTTTATAGATAAGTCAAATATTTTGCCATTTTAGATATATTTATTTATTAATTTAAGCATTTTGGTATTATTTTAAGTGTATTATGGCTAAAAATAATATGTTTTGTTAGTTGCAAAAAACCTTTTCAAAATGCTCCCATACAAATTTTCGTGTCCCA
>JAATLQ010029794.1:0-12733 GCA_013421005.1 Heliconius erato x Heliconius himera | reverse complement strand
GAACGCCAATAAAACTTACCAAGTTATTTCGATCTACCCTCATGTTATGAATTATTCAGGTGCCGTTTAATAACTAGGAGTGTAGTTGCGGATGGCCGGTGGCTGGTATAAGTCGTCTTAAATTTACATTCTATTCTTTAAAATGAAGGGAGACATCAATAAATGTAAGATTGAGAGATCAATGCAGTGACGCGTAACACTCGCTTCTGAATACATTTGAATGAAGGAATCTCATAAATCAAAAGGAGATATTTAACAGCTATTGATTGATCTGTGAGAGCAAAAAATTATAATGATTTATTGCGTTTTACATTAAGTGAATAAATTTAATGAAATAAATATTTGATACCTAAACATAAACATTTATGGAAAGGGCAATTGAAAGAGATTCATATTAAAGTTTATAATATATTTTCTGTGTCTAATAACAATAAGGAGAGCCGATAGTTGTAACATAAACTCAATTACAAGCGTTTGTTTCACATGATTGTAAATAATATTTATATACCTAATAGTTTTGTATACTTTACATTGTATTGAGAAATAGTTTCTATAATATAATTTTTTCTCTTTATACTCCGCAAAATATGTGTAGTATCAATATACCATATATATTAACGTAAATGAATACAATAAACTACCTTATTAAATATCCAGATAGAATACTCCAAAATAACTTTATAATGTTAAATTGTGTCATCTTTTTATTTTCAGGTACGTAGCAGAAAATTTCGCAACACGCCTCAGAGTAGCAAAATTCTTGTTTCACACAGTGTTTTACATTTTACAATTGCTACAAAGTTCATGGCGCCTAGCCATCTCGTGGATTATTACAAGTCTTCAAGTTGGTCCTTTGAGCCGGATAAACTGTAAGTATTTCTGCGAGTATTTAAAAACTCGGCTGTTGCTTATATTTGTATACTAATTTTTGTATAGGAAATCTGTTAAGATTTTTGACAATTTATACAAGCTTTTAATTAAAGTTCAATTTAAAATATTTAGGTGAGTTCATCATTTTGATTATAGAGCCATCTGATAAAAGAAGTCTTCATATACCATATATTGTTATGCATTATATACAGAAAAAAACTAATTCTATAATCTTAAAAGTTCCTTGTATGTGAAACAAGTTCCACTATAAAGTCAATGAATAGTCGACAAAGTTTATTATTTATTGTTGCGCTTAAGTCGCACCTCGCGCGACACTTTCTTAAAACTCGTTACTGGTTCTGTGTCGTTTTGATTAATAGCTTCCACTTCTATAGGTTGTTAACGTTTATTGATAACTACTTCTATACTTTGACTTTTCTCTAATAATTTACGTGTAGGAAACGCAATGGTGGTTATGTTGAGAAAGGCCTATTCGCAATTGTTAATGTAAAATATTTTAAATACTACATTAGTTCTGATAAAAATTGTAAATTGTAATTTAAAATATTTTAGTAATTCCTATCAAATTTTGTAAGTTTGTTAGATTCCATCATCCACAATCGGTGAAAGAAAAATACTTTTTCTGTTCTTTTAATGAAAAGCTCATTGTACTGAAATATATACATTGTTATATTAAAAATCCGAATATTTAAAAAAATTCGGCTACACGCTGTATCCCGCATACAGCAGGGTAGACAGAGGGAACCTATTGTTAAGGGTACACCGATACCAGAACAAATAATTGAAATATATAAATTTAAATAAATATTCTAATTAAAAACGCAACTTATGTCAATATTGTAACGTCCATATGTGAAAATATAGTATATATAAATGAATATTTCATACTTTTCATATACAACTTCCATTAACTTCTTAGGAAATAGTGTTCTAAAACAATAAAACAGCTTTGTTTTCATAACACGCAGTAATAACACCATATGTCACGCTCCAACATGCAGGTATGTGACCAATGTATTAGTTTCAAACATATTATTGACAAAGCAATCTCGTAGGAATATCATAAGATGGCGTTATGCAACTTGAAATGATCTAACTAAAGTTGCGAGATAATAAAACTATAAACAATATCTTATTTCTAGTAATCATAATTTCTATAACTTAGCAAATCATAATATAGGTTGAGATAATTTTCGATTTTTGAGAACGCAGACGTAAATAACATGAACAGTATGTATGAGTTGATGATAGTTACCAGGACGAGAGAGCCCATATATTGTAGCGTTTTGCGCTCCGTTCTCCCTGGCTATAGCCGGCCAGATCGGAGTCGAAAGGACGGGGAGAGAAAACTAAATAAAAATCGATATCCCACTTTTCCTACCACGGTCCAACGCTATATTTTGCCTAAAAAGACTAGAGTTAACAAATTATTTGAATTACAAATATTTTGATGAAAAGAATTCAAATACAAAAGAAGTCATTAAACATTTTATTATTACACAGATACAAAAATAGTAGACGTGACTTTATTTCTTCTATTTAAACAAATATATTTCCATACATTTTCAACAAATTTATTTAAAACTATATTAAAACCTCCATCTATAAAACAAACAAACATCAGTTGTCAAAAAACCACGAATAATAAAGACAAACCACGCCAGTTAATAGGATTTTATTGTTTAGCTCACTCTTGTGTGAGCCGACCCTAAACTAGGTCAGTGTTGGTGCATACAGCATGAACGCTTCTGGCGAATTAGCCACGTAAATTGACTTAACATGACTTTTATCACAATTATTATTGTTTTTTTGTATGGTTGTGGTGGAAATTCTGGTCAGGTGTTACGTGAGAAGTGGGTTTTTTATTATTTATTAGTTTGCTTATTGTTCCATATAAATCTGGAACCTAATTCAATAAGAGTTTCTTACAATGTGTTATAATATTGAAGTTTAGATTAACAGAATTTGATGCAACGCTACTCCCTATTCTACCTTTTTGTTTTAATTATAAAGTTTTGTAATGTAGAGAAAATTAAAGTCATGAAAAATCTGTGTATTCTTAATTTTTGCTCTATTTTTGCTCTATATATGTAACCCAAAATACAAAAAAAATGTGAGAAATCATCTAAATTTTCCTTACATATCAACAATATTGTATGTTATCAAAATATATCATAGTTATGAATTTACACCACAAAATTATCTTTAGTGCACCTTACATTAATACCTACACTGAACCAGATTTCCATACAAATGCTTCAAGCAATAGAAATCTACAATAGTCAATTTATAGCTCTTATGCTTAAGATAACAAGATCTATAATTGAATACACATAATAACACAGCCAAGTTAAGTAGGTCAGGTACCCTATACAGACTACCTAAGGGCGACTCCCTACTACATTCGTATGGATATCACAATACGTACCATAATACTCTTTATGACATGACAGCGGTTTGAAAGTCGCTTTCATAAGAAGGTTTATTTTAACATAAGCCCTTATTGCTAATAAAATAAGGTTTATAATTAAAATAACTATAACACGAACAAGTTAAATAGGTCGTAACTTCGTTTCTAGTGTATCTGCAAAAGCTCTTATGACGATTAGAGGGGTAATTAAGTACATTTTTTTTATGATTTATATTATTTTTCATAACCTGAAAATATATTTGCGTTATAACTCCAATAGCAGAACACAGTGACAGATTATATATTTCTTCTTGTTATTAATTTCTTCATGGTAGTATATAATAAAGGTGATGTTTTATAGAATCGATTCCCACTCGAGGCAAAAAAATATTTTTATTATTCATCATTCCATGCTCGGGTAACGGTAGGCCACGTCAACACGCAATGTCTAGAATTTGGGTAGAAAATGGAGAACGGAGTATATTGCCACTAGAATCTCTATTTGAGATAAAGCGTGAAGCTGTTTCTTTTAAAACCTCTACGAAATCTCAAACATATTATCGTTAGGTTAAATACAGGTTATTTAGCAATTAGTTGCTGGCTCTCAGTGTAATGGGATAATTATATTTATTAAAAACTCTTTAGAATCTGCGCATGGTGCTCCACTGTAGGTATTTACCACCACCACACATTTCCACTGTAGGTAACCATTTTGATTTGATTCTTAATATTTTTTTTCTTCTTAGTTATATTTTAGTAATAGAAAGTTCTTTATTTTTCAATGCTTATTTATATCTTTATAGGTAATTTACATTTATAGTTATAGTTATAAAATGAAATATTTGTAAATAACATAAGTCACAAAAAATAAACTATTTTAATTATAGGTCACCTATTAAATAAAGACTGGAGTGATGTATCTTTTCTGTCTGTTTGTACACATTGAAAAAAAAAACCATAAAGAAATATAAATGTACTTACATATATTTTCCCATTTCAAAATCAATGACTTGAGTTTGATTTGCTACAGTATCATATATATTATATTATTTTTAAATAAATTTATTTTTAAACATGGACACCCTATTTCTGTAATAAGGGCACGTAGTGAAATGGTTACGCTGGATTTAGGAAGCTCTGTTTTAAACACCTCAATCTTTACTTTTGATATGCTTTTAAGTGTTTTTTATTTTATATGTTACCTTAATATTACTATAGAAAAATATAACTTTTGACACAATTGCAGTTGTAATTCGTCATTGCTCAACTGGAAGTTACTGGAATAATCCACGACTTCGCCCGCCTCGACAAATGCAAATAACTAAAACGTCCTATGAATTTAAGTGCTCTAGATACCTGTGTGTACACTACTAATAAAGCCTAAAGACGTCTCCAGTAGTTCGTGAGATTAGTGTTTCTGACCAAACAGTCTAAGATTGTTTCGACAGAAACACAAATTTTTACGCTTTAAAATATTAGTATAGATTTTAGTGATACATTATTATTACGATGCCAATTATTTTATAACTAAAGTATAGCTTGCTACATTTCTTTGCGTTTAATTGTTTAAGTTGTCAGTTCAGTTATTGATTACACCTAAGGAAAATAACAAAGAGTTTTTATATAGAGATATAATTTTACTACAAAGATAATACGGTAATAATAATCCAAGTTTATTATAACTCAATGGCGTATAGCAATCTCTATCATAAATCTAATGTAATAAAGATTTCGCATTTAGGACCAGTCACCCGTCAATATTCGATAATCTGCGAGTATGTTCATATTACAATATACAGCGGTAGCGGCAGCGATGTTTTTTGTACTGTTATTATAAAATATATAATAATATATATTAAAGATACTTTTTAAAAGACTGTTTATCGTCGTGGTACATTGGGTTGCTGTAAACGCGACGGTTGTGGCTTCGATCCCCACATTTAGTTCGTTCTCTCAGTAAGCAATATCGAAAATTGAGCGGAAATGGGAATGGAGTGTCTCACCACTAAGTTCACTCTACCTTTCCTGCTATGGAAGAAAGACGTAAAGGTGCTTATTACAACTTCATCTTTATTAACATGAAAGAAAATCTTTAAACGCAATTTTAATTTAATTTGCATAATGTCTTGAGTCAGAAGAAATAGAATAGAATAGAATAGAATAAACTTTATTGCACACATAAAACAAATAAGTATATAAAATGAACAACATAAATAAAAAAAAAAACACTTATGCAAAAGCGGTTTTATTGCTTTAAGCAATCTCTACCAGACAACCTTTGAAACATTACAGATAAGTTGTAATGAGGAAAAGGGGGACAATGTCTCGGCGCAAATTTTTAATCAAATTATATAGGTATATAATAATATAAATCAATAATATAGAATAAACTTACATAATTTAATTTATATACTATACACATACATACATACATCAAAAAACAATATATACTTACTCATATATACATACATATACATACATACTTAAACGTGTGTAGAAATATATACATAATATTAAATAGATAAGGATGAAATACTATTCTAACTTAAATAAATATTCAACTAAAATACAATATTTTCATAATAATGATCCTGATGTCTTTCCACGATACCTAATTTTTAAGTATATGTTTTTTAAATTATTTTCTAATTACTCTAACATTTATTTTATTATATGTTAGATATATTGCAAACTTGCTCTCTTTGCTTATTGAAAAATTATTGAGTTGAAGGTCACTCAAGGTAAATAGATACCGTCATTTAGTTTACTATTATAGGTCAAATTAAAAAATTATATACATATATTTATAAATAATAGAAAAATGTAGACTAATATCTGTAGTATTAAGTAATATGCTCTCACCACACCACATTAGTTACTGTTTATACGTTAATATATTTTTACACGCCCATCCCATACCTATTTATGGGCTTTATTAATCCGTTTATTAGACTAAGTGGATTCGAATGAACTATTTGATTTAGATATTTCAATTAATATGCATGGTTTTATATTTAATGGATATAAAATAATAGATTAATTTAATATTTGATAGATGGATTGTATTATTTTATTGTGTTTAAGTTGGGTAAATTAATATTTACTTGTTATATATATAAGTAAAATTATTATTAATAATCTTATTTGGAGGCTGTCGTGGCGCAGGGGTACAAGCGTGACTGTAACGCGGCGCTTCTCAATTCGATCCCCACTAGGGAAAAGGAATTATTATTTATTAATATTTTTATTTCTTCGCTTTAGTACCAAGGTAAAAACGCGGCGTTGAGAGCCACTCCACAGGCAATGCCTCGAAAATTCGGCGGAAACTTCACATGGATAATAAACGGGACATACATAACGTTTATTGTGTTCTGTTTGCCCACCCTGCTTCAGCAGCGTCAATATGAGAAATACGTGAAGTACAAAAAAAAAATGAAATCAAATAATTTATTTTGTACATGCTATCCTCTAACAAAAGGGCACACTTAGGCAAAACCATAAAATAGTACTAACTGCGTACACGTGGCCACTCCATGCCCTAGTGATAGCGGCGCGTGCTCACACCATGGCGTGGTGGGAATACGATTTATTATGGAAATAAATTTATTTTATCTTCTCATTTGATGGTGTTTGTTTCTAGAGGTAGCAGCTTCGAATTTTGTTAGATAAAATCTGGAATTTGTGCCTTTATGTGAAAGGGTGTTGTAATTTTATAGGGGACGTGAAAAAAATTTTTTTAAGCTTTTTTCAACCCTGTATATGTATTACAGCATATATAAACTTAATTCTTTATTTATGTGTTATATTTGTAAAGGATTTCTTATATAAAATTATATACAAAACGACCACCATTTAATTATGTTCATTTATTGATTTAACTGACTCTTGAACTCCACATATATTTAATTTAAGCTTCTACCTTAAATTAATTTATAAAAGAAAACACTCGTATTGCTTTTTTAAACAAATAATCATCTTGATCAAAAATAAATTAAAAAAAATACAATATTTTTTTTTAAACAAAGTCAGGACATACTGCTAGTACCTACATACTCTATCATAAAGCAACCTTACAACTTTCATTTCAATAATACAAACATGAAACAACTATAATAAAGTACTGTAACAGAACGCAAGTAATTTCCAAGACCTATCGTCAAAGTTTTCTCAAGTTTCCTTTTAAAGTAATATTAAAACGTAATCAACTGTTTATGTCGACAGAAGAAATGAGCTAGAAAAAATTCTGACACAGATAAATGAATGTGTTTTGTTTTTGATCAGTTTTTATTTGGATTTGTAGTTTTGTGTTAGTGCTCTTGGACCTTTTACT
This sequence comes from Heliconius erato x Heliconius himera, assembly GCA_013421005.1. Taxonomy (NCBI): domain Eukaryota; kingdom Metazoa; phylum Arthropoda; class Insecta; order Lepidoptera; family Nymphalidae; genus Heliconius; species Heliconius erato x Heliconius himera. The sequence goes on along the minus strand of JAATLQ010029794.1, from coordinate 5,102 downwards.
ACTTTTATTTGATACTGTGAAGAATTTTCATTAGTTTTTTATGTTAAGTGAGAATATATTTTGGTATTTAGTAAATTAACTAACTATATTGCTTTTATTATTATATACAATAATATTATTATTCATTAGGTTCACGCTTTTCCCTCTATAGCACCTAGTGATAAAACACTTTGTTTTCCAATAAGTCCATATTAAAATAAAATATAAAATTTATTTATTATTAAATAAATATAATATAAACTCAACCAAAAACCAAACATTCCAACATTTTAACGCAATATACTTAAAATATCCTTCAAAGCTCTAAAATTGTCTTTATTAAATTACACAACAAATTAATCTTTAATATTATTAATAAGAAAATTTATATTAAATTACTCTATCATTTGCAGCGTCCCCTTTGGGGTAGCAAACTTTGATCGTAGTTATTGTCCCCGTAATAAAAGGCCTATTGTGCGTCCCCTATTTATTTAGATATAGATAATCTTCATAACTCATCTACCTAGAACTGAGGAACGTGGAGCAACTTTGTCTTTTAATATTTTAGTAAAGAATTAGATGATTAAAATGATTTTTGCTTGATTAGATGGTGTTTTTGTTATAAGTTGAACAGAGGACAGTAATACGGTTTTAATTGTATTTAGAGTAATTTCTTTAATAAATACATCAGATTTAATTAAACACGATGGTTGTAGATTCGATCCCAACACGGGAAGATTATTTATCATCCTCCCGCTCTGCTAAGTCAAAGTGAGTCATTGAGCGCTATTCCTCATGCAGTGTCTCGAATTTGGGCGAAAAGTGGAGAACAAAGTGTCGTAACACAAAGATTCTCTGTATATCCTGCTATGCAAAAAAAATGTGATACTGAATACATATATATATCTTTGATTCTCATGATCATTGCAATATTTTCCTAAAGTAATAAGCAGTATTTTAGTACTTTTATCCATTCACACATACCCCCCGCAATTTTTAAATGCATTTACCATCTAGCGAGGGCACCAGCCAGATTGCAATAAAGGGACCATTGTCTGTATTTATTTCAGTACGGATAGATAATCTTTTATTCGTGACAATTTATAGACGTCAAATTTCATTTGTCATTGACGTTTCATTGTATGGGCTGTATTGTTGACTTGGGAATATCGGATCGGTGATCGATATAAGTCGGTAGCAACGTGGTTTTTGGTAGCTGACTTTTTTGTTTGGTTTTAGTGCAATCGATTTTGATATAAAGATTTTTATAGGTCAGTTCATTTGTAAGTTTAAAATATTGTTTTTCTTGCTAACATATTGTTTATAAGTTTTGTAATTAATAGCATTAAATATATTTATATATTTGTTTTCATTTTGAAATAAAAAAATATTGTTAAAAGTAGTCGGTAACTGACCGGGTCTTACTGTGATCTATTATATAGACGCTTTGGATATCGTACCACGGATCGATTATTATTTATTTGGGATATTTATCAGGGCTTAGAGTGTTATGATTACTAAAAAAGGCAATATAGCGATAACTTCCTAAAATATAGAGCAAATACCTATAATATATGTATTTTATTTAACCTTACGCTTGATCCTATTATCCTATATACTCGTATATGGTAAAACATAGTATTAAGACATTCTTTTCCCCACTTTTTGCCTAAGCTTAGAAACATTGCGTATTGAGTGGCGTCTTATACCACGTAGGAAATATTTACCTATTATTTCTTTCCAGTAATAATAAAACAGTTAATTCAATTCCACCATCAATTCCGCATATCGATACCGAGTTTACGACATCGGAATGACCAATTCGCAATTTATCGGTTTCCATTATAAAGTATAATTGAACTGATTAGTTTCCCGAGTTATAATGTTCGAATGATTTGTTTTATGTTTTCGATTTTTATTTTTATGTCTGATAATCTATTTCTTAGTCATTATCTGAATTTTAATTACTTACAACGTCTTACTGCAAATGTGATGGTTATGGATTCCCACTCTTGAGTAATGAATTACTTTTATTTTCCCACTCTGGAAAGACAGAGCGCGGCGTTGGGTTTAACATAAAATGTCTTAAATTTGGGCAGAAATAGAGCACAAAGTGTCTTGACAATTAATTCTCCTCTCTCTATCATGAGATTTGTGATATAACGTGTTTTTTTTCCATTTACTGCTTTTTAACTAATCAAAAATCAAGGATTCAACCGAGCCCCAAGTGAAGATGTTTTAAGTTAATTTTAAGGATTCAACCATTATTTTAGCAATACTAATGCTATTCATTCAATAATAATCTGTAAAATTAAATTAAAAATATAAAATCCAATATATATATATAAATAAATAAATCCCATATGTATATAATTCTAACACACCTTTAAGTGATAAAAGGTGTTCTGTATATACATTGTCCCTGCACTACAACTTCGCCCATACATCACGGGCAGGCACATTTTTAACTACGAGCAAACTTTCCCATAAATACTTAAAAGCAATAAGCATAAAGTAAAATGAAACTGTTGATTACTTTCACGTAACAATGAACTACGAAGGTTTGATTTCTAAGAGGCCATTGTCTAGATATTTAGTGCTCATTAAAAGCGTTTTATGTAGATCGAAATTATTCGCGGAGTCGTAAATGCGATACGTAATTAGACCGCGGCCAGTGGCTATTGCGTTTGCGTTTCAGTTCTAATTGAAAATCATTTCTGAAGTGATATACGAGGCTGCGTGTGTTTTGCGTAGCATGTGTGTGTATGTGGATTTTGCTAGTGGAAAGGAAACAAAATAGCTGAACTCCATATCCTAAATATGACAGGGTAGGCGGTAGAAAAGTAGTGTTAAAACACTACGGTTCCCACGCACTGTTCTGTTATCGAGACATTACGTGTTGAGGGACTCAACCCTTTTTTATTGTTACGAGAGCGGTAAAATGAAAATAATTCATTAAGTGGAAATCAAACCCATAACCAAAAAAAAGCAATAACTGCAATAATTTGTTTATTCAATAGGTACATTAAAGTCTAAGTCTTTTTTTTTATAGTTAGTACTACATAAATGTGAAATCCCAAGATGAGATTTAGCTATAAAGCTTACGATAGCCCCGTTGGCTCAATGCCAATTCCACTAATGGAATGCGAGTTTGATTTCTATAGCCATTAAAAATCAAGTTTACTACTAATAAAAACTTTAAGCTATGTTTGTGCTAGCAAAGAGGAACCAATCCTTTTCATAATGTTATATAGAAAAAGAAATACGACGTCAGCTAGTATAAAAAGACATTTATGGATGTACATACTTTTTACAATTAAAATAATATGTATAGGGACATAATTTGAATGTATTAAATGAAATAAATTTTGTGGACGCTATAGCGGCGCAGTGGGAAAGAGTCTGATTGTACGTATGCTTATTATGGGTTCAATCCCTCGTCGAAATTAATTCATTTCATTGATCTGGTAAGACAAAACATAGTATTGAATTTCATTACTCAATATATAATATCACCAGTTCAGACAAAAAATAAAAAACGGTGTATCTTGATCCTGAGATCTCTCTGCCTCGCTGAGCGTAATCATGACTATGTAAAATTTAAAAAAAAAACTCCGGGCACTCACTAAATACTGTATTAAAAATTATAACTAGAAAGTAACATACTAATATTTAAACTAAACAAAGAGCACAATAAAAAATTAAACACTAAAAAAATCTACATTTACAGTATTTTTTGGAACGTACGTACACTTCACTAAATTCGCATTCCATACATAATTAGTACCAAAATTTTCGAGCCAATACAATTTGTCCCCGTTTAATCTGCATACGCCATTTCGTGAAATGTCGACTGTTCAATGAAAATACATATATTTAGGAATTCAATCTGCTTTGTTAGAAATTTCGCGAATTTGAAAATATCCCGAAGTGTTTCGAAATTAGATTTAAATGAAGTTGTTGTGTCGTTGTGACATATGTACGTTTCCAGTGAATTATTTGTGTATTGAAATAAAGCTACTGATATTGTTTATTATTTAGTTAGTTTGGTTGGTAGTTTCTATTGGTAAATAACAGAATTGTATGTTTTATTAATTTCACAAGTGAATTTTTGGGCAAGTAAATGGAAAAATTAGCCCCGTTAATATTTACACCCTTAGTTTTTTACAGTATCATAAGTTTAATAATGTAAAGGCTGACGATTCAAATTCAACTCTTTGACATTCATAGGCTACATATTTATAATTAATTCTTTTTTCTGACTCAGGCATGAACATAGCTAAGGATTGGGTAAAAAAGCATGACTTTTGTCAAAGAAAGGAATGTCTCTGGAAATACCAAATAAGAAAAAATATAAAATTGAAAAAAATATATATTGGAAATTTTTAGCTTTTTAATTACATTTTCTTTTCTACTTTGATCTAAGTATAATTTTACGAATTTCACAATTAAAACTTTTACATACACTGTTAAAAATTCATCTCGGATAAAAAAAATAACTATATGAGGTATACAAGATTAAAACAGAACTACAATAGGTATGTAACGTTATGCATTCCGTTCTTTTGGGATCGCTGCCATGATTTAGGTTCTTTGTGAGATAGTACAGCTACAGCATTTTTAAACGAAATAGAAAAAAAAATGGTTTCTTGCTAGATATGTTTATTTTTTTATTTGTGTTATTTCACGAAGTTCAAAGTGTCCTAATTTACCAAAAACTTGTATTATATTTGTTGTTTGATTTTGGCAATGGCGTTCAAATTTCAGAACTTTAATTATACGTAATGACTAATGATTGTAATCATTACATCGAATGATTGACTATTAGGTACCATTTATTTTCATAAGCATCTTGTAACAGTATGTACCTATGGTATAATTTAAAAATAAATAAATAAAATAAAATATGCATGGCAATATACATAAATAACATAGTTAAATATGAATAATAAAAACGATATATTTTAAATATCATATTAATCGAGACGCGTTCGTGTATTCTCGTCCCGAGTGTCGCGACCGTCGTTTCGTATATATAGGTGGTGGTGATGCTCGGAAGGCAGCGGTCGAGTCGAACTATTAAGTACTACGGTACAAATAAATATGATGCACATAAAGACTCG